>VDFB02224165.1:0-36246 GCA_007258455.2 Sequoia sempervirens
GAGTTCAACTTACTACTACAACTTGTGGTTCAATGTTATTAATTGTTTGAGGTGTGTTTATCTTGATAAAGTTTTTTTTCTCTTCTTGAATGGTTGATTATTATTTTGAAGCAAGAATTTAGATTGATCAATAGAATTCGATTAAGGTATACCTTCATATTAACTAACTGATACTTGATAATCATGAAGAGTTGTACACAAGTGTGTAAAGGATGAGTATTTCATTAACAATTTATTCTTCATAATTCCAAGTTACAAATTCCCTATGAACATTCATTAAACATTAGCATTATGAACAGTATAGTTGATTTCTGAATAAAGTATGAAAATGAGAAAAACCATTGCAAGGCCATATCTTTCAATGACCTAGGTAAGAGTTTATCTAGTAGCTTATCTTCAAAAAATAAGTCACTACACAATGTTGTATAAGTTGATACATGACTATTAGGGTATCCCTTATCATCATATTTCTTAAATTGTGGTATTTTTATGTTTTGAGGCATGCATGTTTTCAAAATTTTGATTAAAAAAGGGCTCTTAAGATATTGCATTGGTTTTCCATGTTTATTTTGATTCAATGTGGAGATTTTTTATTGAAGTGATGTTACATTTTGTAAAAGTTGGTTTATCACTAAATCATTGGTTGGCATGTTTTGAGAGTTGGTGAATATGGTGGAATTGTGCAAATATTTGGTGGATTACTATGTCACACATTTATGAGACATGATTAATATTGAGGTGTTACATGTGATGTCATAAAACTATAAGGACTCCCACTAGGAAGCCCTAAGCTTTGATTTATGCCATTAATGTGTTGTATTGTTGAAGCTACAGTTGGCAATGTAAATCTAGGAATAGAAGGTATAGTTGTAGGGAGGGAAAAAAATTCCTCCTTGGTTTTGAGTGTATCCTAATGCTTGAGCACAACTAGCTACTATAGGGATGTTAACATCTACACTGTGAGCTAGACTATGCAAAACCTCTATTACTTGGGCATCATTGATAAACTTTCTAAGGTTATCCACTATAGGCACTATTGTTCTTGCTAAGGATTCAATGCTTAAGTAGTGTCGTAATCCCTCTAAGTCTTTGTCCAATTGTTTCAAGTTGTGATTAGGCACATGGGAAACAACACTCTCAATTCCCATACATGTGCTTGATTGTGAAGTCGTCATGGTTATTGTGGGATTAGGAATGGGTTCCATAATGGGTTGGGTATTAACAATACATTGTGTAAAAGAGTTGGAAGATTGAGGATACATAGTGGATGTAACAACATGGGATGCCATAAGTATGCAACTATGTCTATTATTGTCAATAGGACACCAGGTCATAAAGCTCACATCAGTTTCAAAACACTAGGTGTGCCCACTATAACACTAAATTACAAAACGGTCACAACAAAACATACAAAATAAAAAATCAAAGAACAAAAACACACAAACAACACAATAATAGATGTATGGCAAAAAAATTGAGCTTAATTTAGCTAGAAAAGGATGCAAGGATGCCCCTAGTATAGAATTTTTTTGATTGAGTTTGAAGTTTCAGTGTCTATACTATGATTTAAGTTTTTTGTTCTATAAAAATCAAGTCTAACAATGAATAATTTTTTGAATTTGATTGTTTTATGATTATGTAATGTAAAATCTGAGTGTGCAAAATTTTTAAAATGTTGAAAGAATAAAATATAATTTTTAGATGTAAAATGCAGCAACTGACTAGTCCTAATATGTAAAAATTTGAAAATGATGATGTTTATATCCCTTTGAAACAAATAATGAAAATTTTCACCTTTTTGACTTGCAAAAATTCCCAAATGAGTGAAATGAACACTTTTAGATTTGATTTTAGATCTAGAAGATGATCTAGTGCAGATTTGTAAATGTAACCAAGATGTAAATTTTACCTATGATGACTAAAATTAACCCTATTGCAACCTGTAATGCACTATGCTGTGCAAAGTTTTGATTTTTTTATGTAATAATGAATTCTTAAATGAAAAATGAAATGCTAATCCTAGATCTAGGATGGTGTGCTTCCAATTTTAGAAGGTCTATAATGCTAATGCATTAGGTTCACCAAAATGATAAGGTGGAAAAGTGAAACCCTAGGACTTCACATTAGGATTTCAAAGGGGATTTTCCACAGTGGGGTACCTTATCATTTAAATTCAAGATTGAATAGGATATGAGATTGACTTACAACCTAAAGGAAGGACAATCAATCCTAGGACTTAAATTTAGGGACTTTGGAATGGATTTAATATGAAATGCAATGATATGACTAAATAATTATGAAAATACATTGTTATGATGCAAATACAAAAAAAAATAGAAACTAGTAGTCAAACATAAAGACCAGGTCTGAATAAAGCAAAGAATTGTGCACTTGTAGTTTAAATTAAGCCAATTCTAGGTGGACTAGGGCATAAGGAAATCCTAGTTTAGGTTTCTGAAACTTGAATATAATTTCACAAGCCTCAAGTACCTAGTTTGTACCTTCTCTCTTCTGAATTTTGTTTTCGGATCTTCATTTGTTGTCGAGATGTATTTTTTGTATCTTGTCAAGTTGAAGGGTTTGAATACATGAATGAGTGAACCACCTCAAAATATTATTTTAATCCTCCTTAGATATATACCTACACATTCAAAAGAAGAGGAAGGGTTGTGTCATATCGGGGATTTCCTAAATCAAACCTCATGATAGTGTTTCCACCTCCATAATGGCAGAGTTGATGATAAAAAGCTTATCCTTTTGAGGGATAGAGGCTAAAATGGAAATGAATGATGAATAAACAATGGACTGTAACTCACCACTCAAATATAATTTCCTTGAAGGATTAAAGTCATACAAATCTCCTCAAGTCTTTATTACAATTTTACTTGATTTTCTTGAAAGACCTACAAGGGTTAGTCCTCACAAAAAATGTATGCTTGAACATGAAAAAACTCACATAAAACTTAACATGATGCTTCAATGTTGGAATGCTACAATGAATTACTAAAATGTTTCTCTTGACTTGACTTGAAAATAATGGTTGGATAGTTCTTTTGCTTCAAAATTCTTGCTTGTTATCTTCAATTAGTTTTCAGATGATGAAATAACTTGGTATTTCTATGAAATAGCTCTAATTTCTTAAAAATTAAATCCCCATGGCCAACAATCATAATTTGAATTTCAAACATTAAATTACTATCACCAACACTTTGAATTTTGGGGCCATGTTAAGGGGACTAGGGCACAAGAACACCCTAGTCTCGATCCCTCAATCTTCAGGATCTAAAGTGTTAGGAATAAAACATTAAATGTTTACTTGGATCTTGCACATTTAATTTCGTGATAACTATTAAGATGGGCCATGTAATGCATAATTTAAGAAATTAGGGGCACCATTAGGTACAATCACTTAAGGGGGGAGCAAAACATAGTGTGAAATTGTTAAGGATGACAATTTACAATGCTACACAAGTTGTGAGGATGTTGTGCAAGTTATTTTTTGTATATTTATGGTTTCAGGGTTGCAAATTTGTTGGTTTTATTATAGTTATAGGGTTTGAAGTCTGAGTTAGAAAAAAATCTAGGCATTTACCATATGAGTTTTGTAGAGAAAATTTCACAAATGAACCTCTGATACAAAACTAACCTTACAATTAGATTTAAGAGGCCTAAGAGATTAATATTGAGATATAATTTGGCATATTTTGGTCATTATTAAAAAGTAATAAAATCCCCTTACCTTGCCATATGACCTTATAGCCATACAAGTTGATTGTAGAGATTTTTTTTTGTTTTGTTTTTAAAAGTAAATATACCTTTGAAATTTAAAAATAAAAATCATTTGGAGGGGAGGGGGGAAATCTACAGACCCCTATGTACCCTTGTTATACCTGCACTATGTAAGCAATACTACCAACCAACAATTGGTATTCGTCTTGTTAGCCCCACCAACTATTAGTTGGTTGCTAACCATCAATGGGCCCTTAGATACCCAATCCCCAAGACCAGTACCATGGAGCCTTATTTCTAGTCCCCCTTATAGGGAGAAAAGAATTTAAAAGTTATTAAAAATAACTTCAATTTTGTCACCCACCACCATCAGTAGGCCACATGCCAACCACCCCTATAGGCCAAATTGAGCAATTTATTTTCTATTTTTTTAAGGGAATACATTTAACCTTGGATGTAGGGTTTTTTACTTATAATATTTTATTGGAAATATATTTTTTAGCACTACACTATGATATTAATGGTTTTTCTAAAATTTTATTTTTATAAGGAAATACTAGTTGGAATTCAAGTTTTATTTCCAACCATGGAGAGACCATAACTTGTGCATATCCAGCCATATTTTGGACTTATTATAGTTGATAGAAAGATTATTCAAAGAACTATACATTGGATTAGGTTTGAAGATATTTTTACGTGATTTTTTCACTATTATTTTAATCTAATGTGTTTATTAGTTCTTGTGACTATGGTAATTTGTGAGTTTGTGGAAATTTGAATATGAGGTTATTTGGTGTTTGGGCTATTGGAAAATTACATTTATATCTTTAATTATCATTCTTTGATTTGGTTACTAGTATATTGTTGAATTTATATATTGCATTTTGAGATCTAATAGTTGTGCAAAGTTGTAGGGTTCTTATACTTACAAGTTGCATATATGAATTGGATGTGGGTTGTCTATATCCATAGTTGTTTTAGAGTGAATGCAAATTATGATTTGTAGCCTAGTTTAGTCACATGTTTCATTTGTTTTATTATCATTATGAGATGGAGAGATGAAATTATTTGATACATTTGTTTTATGGGACCTATACTTGTATACTATGTGATGCATTCATGTGAGACTTGGTGGGAGTTTGATTTTGGTAAATTTGGTGGTGATCATGGAATCATGGATGTTCCTTAAACCTTTGGTACTTTGGCATGACAATATTATTTATGTGAGTGCATTTTTGGTGGTTGTGCATCTTCCTAGTTTTGGATATCATGGTTTTACTTTTCCCTTTGGTAGCTCCTAGTGTTGCATTTATGGTATTTGATAGTGGGAGGGTTGTTGGTGGTATTCATTGAGGATATGGCTATCATGATGTTGTGGATAGACTGTTTACACACTTCAATGGGAGATTTTGATAGTGATAGCTTGGTGGTGTTATATCTTCATGGATTGGAGGTCACATGATTTTAATTTACCCTTTGGGAGATATTGTTGTTTAGTTCTTTGATTGTGTTGAGTTCATGGATGATCTTTAGTTAGAAAATTTTTATCATGATGTCATGGGTATCTCAATATCATTGTTTAGTGGGATATTTTGGTTATGTTGTGTATCCATAATTTGATGATGAATGATATTCTATTGTGGTTTTTGGTGTCAAGGAGTGACTATTGGATCCTATTTCTTATATGCAATGAGAGATCATTGACATCTTAGGTTCTATTGATAGGAGATGGTTATCATCATGTTATTTGGAGATGTTAACATCTTGGTACCATGGAGAACTCTTAAAGTCTTTGTTTGAGGTGTTGACTATGATTTTTTAGTTTGATAGGTGATCATTTCTTATAGGATGGTATGTTATTGTGTCATCGTGTACTCTTGATTACATATTAGAGTGTTAGAGTTATACAAGTGATCTTAGGAGAAAATATATTCATTTGGAGAATATGATCTTCTTTTGAGGAGATGTAAGATCATGTTCCTAATTCCATGGTTTGAGATTTTGGAGTGATTTGGACAGTTCTCTTGGTATTAAGTATATTGGTCGTGTGCTTGGGAGTTTTATGATAATGTGAAATGTTGTATTTGGAGCTTAGAATGGATCAATTGTAGGTTCTCGTGTATACTTGGAGATTTTGGTGAGGCTTGGAGATCTCTTATTTTTTGGAGAATACATGTTGAGATTGTTTCTATTTGATGAGGTTTCAATAATATTGAGGACCCTAAACGTAGGTTGGATGTGAGTTAGCAAGTACTATTGATTATATTGTTCTTGGATTGAGTCATGATGACCCAATTATCTTAGAGGATCATTCTCATTCCCCAATCTTGGCCCTCTTAATGATTAATCATTTGAAATATATTACCCACCTTATTTTTAGATGCATTTTGTTTCATTATTTATTTTATTTTTCTTGAGCTATGATGTTGATTATATAGAAGGCTTATTTCAATATTATTTGGCAGTATTTTTTTGTTCCTTTGTCTTCTCATGTGATTGAATGTTGAGCTTATTTGAGGAGTATGGATGATGTTTTGGGCTTATTCCCTTGGTTGGGAATGAATTATTTGGTTTATCTTCCCTGGTTTGAGAGGCTTAATGAGGGTTTAAATTTTAGTTTAAGGTTTTAAATGTTTACATTCTGCTAATGATTAATGAGGGTTTAAATGTTATTAAGGGTTTGAAAGTTTATGAGGGATTGAATATTTTAATGTACAACTAATTCACCCCCCTCTTAGTTGTCTTGTGCATCAAGTAATTGGTATCAAATTTGTGGTTCCTTAGAATAAGCTTAACCACTTGAGGTGGATTCGATGGTGCATAGGAAGGGTGTCAAAGCTTCTATGTTTGATGGAACAAGTTATGCTTATTGGAAAGATAGGATGGAATCATTTTTGGTATCTCTTTGATTTGGAGTCTAGCAATCAGTTGAAAAAGAATATACCTTTCCTACTAATGGTATGACAAGTGATGGTGAGATCAAGGATTATTCGAACAGAAAAAAAGCAAGGAATGTTATTCTAAGTGGTCTCTTTGATTTTGAACTTGGAAAGGTGATAAGTCTAAAATTTGCAAAATATGTTTAGAAAAATTTGCAAAGCATTTATGAAGGAGATGATAAGTTCAAGCAAGAAAAGATGTAGAACAATAAATCCAAATTTGAAACCCTAAGGATGTCTGAAGATGAAGATATTACAACCTACATTCTTAGAGTGTATGAAGTTGTTAATTCCATCAATGGTCTTGGTGGAAAGTTGGAAGAAATAGAAGTCATGAAAAAGGTCTTAAGAACTCTTCTTAATCTTATAGTTCTAAAGTTTTTGCTATTGAGGAAGCTCATAATTTAGATCAATACTCTAGAGATTAGATATTTGGTGTTTTAATTTCTTGTGAATTGAGAGAGTTTGGTCAAGATGCTACAAAGAAAGAAATTAATTTTAAAGTCTATAAGGCAGAGAAAGATGTTGAATCAGATTTTGATAATGTTGATGAGGTCTATAGAAGTAAATTTTGTAAGGATATTGAAAAATGACATAGGAAAATATAAAGGTAAGTTACCCTTTGAGTGTTTTAACTATGGAAAGATAGGTCATTATGCTTCTAAATGTCCAATCAAAGTTACAAATGACAAACATAAGGATCATAAAGGAAAATGTGTCAAGAATATTTATTGTGTTGAAAAAGAAAATGGTGTATCTGATGATAAGGAATCAAACTATCCTAATGAGGATAGTGATGAATACTTGTTCATGGCTCTAAATTTTGTTATTAATTCTACTAATCTTGAAAGATGTGTTAAGGAAAGTGCTCCAAAAATAGATCATAATACTAAAGGAGCTATCATGATTTTTTTTCATGCAAGAGAAGAGAGGAATTATTGGATAATTAAAAATGGATGTTCAAATCATATAATGGGTGATAAGAGAAAGTTTTTTAAACTTCAAAAGTATGATGGTATTCTTGTTAAGCTTGGTGATGATAAATTTGCTAAGATTTGTGGAAAAGATTCAATTAGTTTTGATGGAAAGCATAAAATAGATGATATTATTTATGTCAAGGGTCTTCGACATAATCTTCTTGGTGTAGAAAAAATGTGTAGCAAAGGTTAAAATTTGGTGTTTTAGGATGGTGGTTGTGAAATCACAAAAGGAAGCTCAAGAGCTTTGGTTGCTACAAGAACGAGTATATAAGGTAATGTTTATCAACTCGAAGGTTGTGGTGTCAGGTGCTTTATGTCTCAAATCAATGAAAGTTGGATATGGCATAGAAGAATGGGTCACATTAATTTTGATAGCCTAGTAAAGATTAGTTCTACTAATGTTGCGAGAAATATTCTAAATAATACAAAGCCTGTCAATACAATTTGTAAGGAATGTCAGTTTGAAAAGAAAAAAAAGAAAAGGTTCAAGACCTATGTGAACCTACCAGAATAAGCTCTCAAGGTGACATGTATTTCATGTTATTAATAGATGATTATTCTAAAATTACTTGGGTGATATTTTGCAAAGAAAAATCAAAAGATCTAGACAAGTTTAGAGTTTTTAAATCTATGGTTGATAATGAAATGAATTTGAAAATCAAGTGCTTAAGGTCTAACAGAGGTGATGAGCTCACCTCCAATGAGTTTAACAATTTTTATAAAAATATCATGGAATAAGGGGAGATTTTTTTACCAGCTCCTAGGACTCCTTAGTAGAATGGAGTTGTGGAGAGGAAGAATAGGATAGTTAGAGAAGCAACAAGTACTATTATGATGGAAGAAAATCTACCAAAATTCCACTAGAAAGAAGTTATTCATATTGCAGTGTACATAAGTCTCAATAGAGGTCACGAGTTACTAGTTCAAAGGCTCCTTAGAGTTATGGTATGGAAAACCTGCTATTGTGAAATATTTCAGAGCATTTAGAAGTAAATGCTATATCAAAAGAGATGAAGAAAACTTAGGAAATTTTGATGCAAGATATGATGAAGGAATCTTGATTGGATACTCTACAAAGAGCAAGGCATATATATGCTATAAAAAATGTTGAAGAATATTGTTGAAAGTGCAAGTTTCAAAGTAGATGAAGAACCAAAAAAAAATTTAGTGTTAATAGAAGGATATGAATTTGATGAGCCCCCTTGCAGTCAAGAATAAAAAAAAGAGGAAAAGAAAGAAGTGACAGTTGAAGAGGAAGAAGCTCTAGAAAATATCCCTAAGACTCCTAAGTGTGTCTAGAGGAATCATTCTGAAGATCAAATCATCAGAGATAAGAGCAAAGGAGTACTGAAAAGGAGAAAAGTTTCTATGATAGAGGAACATGTAAAATTTTGTTTACTTTTTGAGGTAGAACCTAAAATAGTGGTTGAGGCATGAAAAGATGAGAATTGGATCAAAGCTATGAAAGAAGAACTAGGATATATTAAAAAGAATCAAACTTAGGAATTGGTCCCAAGACCAACATATAAGAATGTGATAGGAACTAAGTGGATTTTCAGGAACAAGTTGAATGAGGATGGAAAAGTTGTTATAAATAAGGCTATAAATATGTGAAAGGGCTACTCACAAGTGGAAGGAATATATTTTGAATAGAATTTTTCTCTAGTGGAAAGGATGAAAGCCATTCAATGGCTTTTGTAGCACATGAAAAATTTAAGGTATATCAAATGGATGTCAAGTTTGCATTCTTGAATGGAGAGTTGGAAGAAGAGGTATACATTGAACTAGAAGGTTTTCAGTTATCAAAAGATGTTGATATGGTCTCTAGGTTAAAGAAGGCCTTATATGGGATCAAACAAGCTCTAGAGCTTGGTATGCAAGATTGGATAACTACTTGTTACAACAAGGATTCAAAAAGGGTACTGTAGATAACAACCTTTACTTCAAGGTTGAGGGAGAACAAATTATGATTGTGGTAGTGTATGTTGATGAAATGAATGTATGTGTAAGAAGTCTATAGAGGAGACACATAAAGATTTTGAGATGTTGGTGTGTGGGGAGATGAATCTCTTCATTGGGCTACAAATCACTCAATTAGAAAAATGCATTTTCATTTCAGAGTCAAAGTATGTAAAGGAAATGTTGAAAAAGTTTGGAATGAAAGATTCTAAACCTGTATGTACTATGGTTATTGGTTGTAAGTTGAGTAAGAATGATGAATCTCCTAAGATAGATCATAAAAAGTAAAAATCAATGATTGGTGGACTGCTATATATTATTGCTAATAGACCAAATATCATGCATGTAGTTTGTCTTGTGGAAATATTTCAAGATCCTAGAGAATCACATGTGGTAGTAGTGAAAAGAATATTCAAATACTTGAAAGGAACTCTGGATTTTGGTCTATGTTATACCAAGGATATTGGTTTCTCTTTGAGTGCATATACAAATGCAAATTGTCTAGGTTGTGTAGACAAAAAATGAAGTACAAGTGGAGGTGCTTTCTTTCTTAGAGAAGCAGGTTAGTTTCTTGGTTGAGCAAGAAGTAGGATTTAACATCATTATCTATTGCAAAGGCATAATATATTGCAACATCATGTTGTACATAGGTGTTGTGGATGAAGCAAACATTGAAGGATATAAGGGTGTCATATGATGAACCTATTTCTATCTTATGTGATAATATAGGTACTATCAAAAATTCAAAAATTCTAGTAATGCATTCAAGGATGAAGCATATCTCTATTTGGTATCACTTTCTAAGGAAGAAAGTTGCAAAGAATGAGGTGAAGTTGGAGTATGTTCCTACAAAGGATCATATTGCAAATATTTTCATAAAGGCCCTTCCAAAAGATACTTCTGAGTATCTTTGACATAATTTAGGGGTTATTGCCCCTCCTTTCAACTAGATGCATAAGGTGTGCATCTGTATAGGAGAGCATTTCAAGACACATTCTTGGTCCTAGACTAATGTTGAAGGCTACCTCTTAGAGGGAGTACAAAGTAGTGTTGTTGGTTGGTACAGTCAGGGGGGGCACATCTTGTGTCTCTAAGGGGGAGAGAACTGAAAAGTAAGAGTAGTGAAGAATGAGTAGTGTACTATGTGTAGTAGTAACAATTGTATGGAGAAGAATAGTGGGGAGAGGGAAATTACTTGCTAGTGTTTCCTAAAGAGAGGTGTGCAAATGGTCAAAGGGAAAGATATTCCCCTTTTCCATTGATTTCAAAGTGTGAGAGTGATGTCTGAAAACCTCCTCAAGATAAGGGGAGATAATACAAAGTGGGAGAGAATAGTGTCTAAAAGACACAAGGAAAACAAGTGTAAGAGATGTCCCAGTAAGGGAGAGTGTTGCTTGATGTAGATTTGTTGTTGATGATGATAGTTGCTTTTGTTGTTGATGGTTTTCAAATTTGGTGTTGCCATTGATGTTAACCTCCAATATAGTTGGGGATACTTTTGGAGATTGTCGGTAGTGTTGTCATTAGTGTCGAGTATGTATGTGTTTAGATTGATGTCACATTAATGTCAACCTCTAGTATGGTTAGGAATATTGTTGCAATGTTGTCATGGATGTTAGTAGTGAAAGTGTTGCACTATGTTGCATTTAGTGTTGTCATTGATGTTAATCTCTAGTGTAGTGTTGAACAATGTAAGGAAAGCCTAACTGTGGAATCACCTTTCTAATTCCAATTCTCAAGAAATCATTACAGAGAGTTCATTTAATTTCCAATTATAGTACCAATTAAGAAACACATTCACAAGTATCAAAATAGACAATTAACCATCACACATAATTGAGCGCTAGATTTTCATGGAAAAACCATTACAGGAAAAAAATCCCACACACCAAGCAAGATCTCTTTGTATTATAGTAAAAATAACACTTACATACAAAGTTATAGAACTCTGATTTGAGGTGTTAATTCATAGTATCAATTTCAGAAACATTACATTTCTCTGATCAACCTCGCTCTCCAACCAGACAACATAGTACTCAAAACATTCCAAAACATCACAATTCCCATTCACATTTGTTCTATGTTTTCCATTCCATAAGGGAGACTGTTTGATTTGAATCCCATAGGCAATCAGTCACAAACCATTTAACTATCAATAACTCACTGTCCCATCAAAGACATCTAGTCATCCATTGTCCATCGCTACACCGCTATACAAAAACTAGTCAGTCGTGATATGGCAGTATCTACCACTCTACCACACCAAGCCTCATACACCATCGCGGTGTGTTAGTGACAATATCGTACCACCATAGGATACCTTTGACCATTGTTGTGGGGTAGCGGTAACCGCTACTATATTGCATTAACCAACGTGGAAGAATTGTGGGGTGGCGGTCACACTGCACTACCACAAGCTCAATGTAACACCTCTATAAGGTAGTGGTAAGTACCGATCCATCACCAATCACTCCATGAGACACCACAAGATGGTAGTAAAGGCTTGAACTCATCACTTGGCGTAATCTGACTTGACGAAAACCAAGTTGGGGGTCCACCAGTGAATTTGAGGCACATAATCTAACAAGTAGGTATTGTAGATGGGAAGTTTTTTGGTGTTACAGATGTTGTAGATATGTTGATTAGGTGATTGTGTTGTTGATGCAATTGGTTCACTTGGTTTCCAAGAGCTTTTGAGAGAATTTGAATAAAAGAGTGTGCAGTGTAACATAAGTGTATTCAATGTTGTACTTTGCATTTCTTCATGCTTGAAGATATGTTTGTGTGGGTTTGGATGTGATGATTAGAGGTGTTCAAAGGTTATATATCCATATTTTCAAGTTTTGGATTGTTCTACAGTGGAAGATGTGTTTGACAGTGTGTTTACTTGTGTAGAAGGTTTTCTAGAAAAAATGAGATTGCTCTGCATTTCTCTACAATGAGGCTTCTTGTCTTGCAGATTTGGGAACATGCTAATACTGTCTACATATACCTTCCCTTGAATTCTTTGGTGTTTAGATATTCCACAGGTTTAGATTCATAAGTTTTATTTTGTGGTAGTGTGTTTGGTTGCACAAAATGGTGGTGTTCTCAGATGTTGGTGGTTGTCGCAATGTTATAGAATATTATAGGATGTTGTGAAGTGTTTCTTTGTGGTCTTCATGTTGTTTTTGGACTTGGAGAAGCATGAATGTGGTCACTTGTTAGTGTTAGTGCAAGTTTGGCTGACTTGGGTGCTAGCGTTGATTGCAGAGATTGTTTGTTGATAGTGAAAGTGTGGTGAAGCATGTTGATGTATATTTGGGTCCTAGTTAACCCTTGGCGTGGTATGCCTTCACTTCTTTCCATAGTGGAATTTTTGGTGTTGACCTATTTAGTGGATGCATGTTTGAGGTGCATATGTTTCATTGTGGCTGACATGGAGAAGGTTTTCAAGGTTGTGATCAATATATAAGCAAAGGTTAATTGTTGGAGATATGTGTGGATCTATAAGGTGTGTGAGATGTGAATGTGATCAGGTGTGGTGATTTGAGTGCAAGATTAATTCCTATGAATTTGAATGTAGTGAGCAGAAGGTGTCTACATTTTTAGTGTGAATGAAGTTGCTAAAAGTAGTGTACCAAAGGTTGTGAATGGTGCAAAGTTGTAGTGGTAGATTTTTCCCATTGCTCTGAGATAGTGAATCTCCCTATAATAGTCTTCTTCTTTCTTTTGGGAAGTGAGCCCTTGGTAGCGAGCCACTTATAGGCATCAAGCCCTTGGCAGTGAACCTAATTGTATTTGGTGCTATTATACATATATATGTGAGCTAATCCTCACCGTCATTTTCCCCTACTTGGTGTTTTCCACATAAATATGGTGTTCTATTGTGTTTATTTATGTTTCCATTGTTTCTTCATATGTTAACATTCTGCTAATGCTTAATGGGGGTTTAATGTTAGTAAGGGTTTGAAAGTTAATGATGGATTGAATTCTTTAATGTACAACTAATCCACCCCGCTTCTTAGTTCATATGTGTATCTAGCACAATAAGATGGCATTATTTCTAGGGAAATATTACATTTGTTAGTTATTTAAATAACTAGTTATAATGCTTCTAGTCTAGTTCATTTTGAGCACTATGAAAATACCTTATTCAATGTCTCTTACTAATTAGTGAATGGAAACTCAATCTATCCATTTGAAAAATTCCATAAATTCGATGATTTCTCCTAAACCATGTGATACAAAATATCTAGTATGGAAGTTAAAAATTGTATGGAGAGCTAAGGATTCAAATATTCATTGCTACATATTGTAGCATCATAAATTGTCACCCTTGACAATTTAACACTATGTTTTTCTCCCTCCTAAGTGATTGGACCTAATTGTGCATCTAATGTCCTAAATTATGCATTACATGGCCCATTTGGGCATTGATCAAGAAAACTTATTTTCAAGACCAAAACAAACATTTAATATTTTTCTCCTAACACTTTACATCCTATAAAATAGGGCCAAGACTAAGTTTCCCTAAGTGACTTGGTCCCCCTATTTTTCCTCCAAAATTTAGTATGTCAAAAGTTGGCATTTTATTATTTAAATTTCAAATGTTATATATTGGCTACCAAGATTTAAATTTTGAGAAATTAGATTAATTGCATATAAATACCTAGTCATTTCATCATTGTAGATCTAAGAGGAAACTTTGGAAGCAAGATCATTATCAAGCAATTATTATCAATTCAAGAGAATTCAAGAGTAGATCTTTTGAAAAAATACAATATCAAGGCATCATGTCAAGTTCTATGTGAGTTTTTTCATATTTATTGTACCATTTTTTTGTGAGGACTAACCCTTGCAGGTCTTCCAAGAAATCAAGCCAATTTGCAATCAAGCGTTGAGGTGATGTGCATGACTTTAGTCATTCAAATAAAATTAGATTTGGGTGGTGAGTTATAGTCCATTGTTAATTCATCATTTAGCCTTTATCTCTCAAAAGGATATGCTCTCTTTTATCAAATTTTCCATTGTCTTGGTGGAAACACCAACTCTGGGTTTGACTGAGGAAAGACTTAATATGGCACAACCCTTCCTCTCTCTTTGAATGTGGAGGTTTCAAATCTAAGGAAAATTAAAAAGAGATAGAAGAACACTTATCCATTGTTGCATTCAAACCATACAACTTGGCAAGATATGGAAAATCAATTATTTCAACACCCGATGAAGATTTGATAGTGAGACATGAAAGAAAGAAGGCTCTGAGCCAGCTCCAGAGGACTGCCAAATCATATTCCAGATTCAATTACTAGGACATAGTCACCCTAGGTGACTCGGTCCTCCAAAATTATCTTTGTAGTTATACCATAGGTGCAAAATACTCAGCTCAGTGTGTTTCTAAACTTTTTTTTTTCACTTTCAAGATTCACCATCTTTGCATCAAAGTGATTTATTTGCATCATTAGTCAATTGCATCATTATATTTCATACAAAATCCATTTCCAAGTCCTCATATTCAAATCCTAGGATTTAATAGATCTTCTCTCAGGTTACAAGTCAATCTCATATCCTAGCCAATCTTGAATTGAATAATAAGGAACCAAATCATTGGGAAAAAAGTCCCTTTAAATCCGAAGTTCGAAAATCCCTAGGGTTCACTTTTCCTAGCTTATCATTTTTGTGAACCCAACATATCTTACACTTGCAATTTTTTTAATTTTTCAATGCATAAATTCCAAAATTTTAGTTTAAATCCTAGGTTATTGAAAATCTTGGTGATAATTTGTATTTATTTAAAAAAAACTATCCATTTTCACAATTTTTTCATCATAAAAATTGAAAAATAATTTGGAAAAAAATTGTGAAAAAATTTAAATATAATTTTCCTTATCTAGGGTTTAGATCTTAGTTATATTCATTGACAAAATTAATTGAAAATTATTTGATTATTTATGAATGAATATTTTGTTAAAAAACATTGAAAAATAAATAAAATTGCCTAGTATTTTCATTCCAAAAGATCAAAATCATTAATTTTCTATATTTTCTGGAAAAATCAATCAATTACATCATTTAATTTCTAGAAATTATCATTTGAACATATTCAATTTCTCTAAACATATCTAAAATTGCATGCATGTATGTGATTTATATAGAAAAAATAGGTTTTGGTACATTTTCATATATTTGTTGACTTTTAGGCTTGAAACATAGAGACATAGGACCCTCAAACACTGTACATCATTCCCAAAATTTTGAAATCTATAAAAACTTGTGTAGCACATAGTCATGATGTGTGTCTTTGTCCAACCAATTTGAGCCCAAAATTTTTGTGCAAAATCTTTCCTCTGGTCTCTACCTAGATTTGGTCTCAATCTCTAAATATTAATCCTGTAATTGTATGTTTTTCTAGAACAATGCTAGCATGATCCATAGGATAGTGCACAATGTTCTCATTACAAAAATCTTGTGTTGTCATAATTCATATTCAATTGTTAGATTTTGTTAAGCGTTTCAAAGAATTTTTGTCACAAGCATGTGAAAATAAGTTTATTTCTCCTCTTTTGTTATTTTTCATTGATCCCTTTCCCACTATTTCTCATATGTGTGAGGTTACCTTGGTGAAAGAGAATGCAATCATTGAAAATCATGACAATAATGTTCATTCTTCTCTTGATACCTCATCTACTTGGGAAAAAGGTATCTTGGTGCTAGAAGATCCAATCATTGAGCATCATTAAGATATTGTGTGTTTCTCCACCAATACCTCTCCTACTTGGGAAAATATTATAGGACAAGAGGTTGAAATCATTGAAAAATTTCTTTCAAAAGACAATAAGATGGATTGCATAGATGAAGATGCTAAGGTGACATTAGATCCCCCATCGATAAAATCTAATCAACAAGTAGTTAACTCAGTTGAGGTTATGAACACACAATTAACATTTAGATCTCCTTTAATTATTGGACCTTCTAAATCACCTCTCATTATAGGACTTTTAAAACCTCATGGCCATATCCTAAACTTTGTAAAATAACTCACTAGAAATCATGTTGTGTAGAAAAAAGTTATCATGTGGTTTCTCACACATTTAACACTAGAAATCATATGCAAGCAAAATAAATGCCAACATCCATCCCATTTCCTCAACCATACCCTCCACCAACACATAATATTTATTCACATAGTGGTAAAGAATACAATCTTATTGAGAAAATTTGTAATACTCCAACCAAAATTTCCCTTTGGTATTTTATTCAAACATCACATACATACCACAAGATGCTCCAAGAGGCTTTGGAAAAGATTGATGTCCCAAATTTTGTTAAACCGAATGATGTAGAAACCTTGTTTGATTGTATGCAAGAGAAAAAGTTGGATATTACATTTCCTCAACATGAATTACCCTTTCTTGAGATTCAAAATAAAGATGAATCATTA
Organism: Sequoia sempervirens; assembly: GCA_007258455.2. Classification (NCBI taxonomy): domain Eukaryota; kingdom Viridiplantae; phylum Streptophyta; class Pinopsida; order Cupressales; family Cupressaceae; genus Sequoia; species Sequoia sempervirens. The sequence continues at coordinate 17,028 of VDFB02224165.1, forward strand.
ATGATAATGGTGGTTAACAAAGTTGGAAATAAGTATACCCTCATAGACAACAGGTCAGGTCTTACTATTTGTAACATTGACCTAGATAAAATTAGTGTTGACAAGAATCTTATAGAACCCAATGATATTAATAATTGTGGCTTTAATAATGTTACTAAGAAACCATTAAGAGTGATCATGCTACCCACTAAGGTAGGCCCTAATATTTTACAAACACCTATCCATATCATGCTAGGACCTCTTTCACATAATTTTCTCCTAGGTAGACCATGGATTCATGCTATGAAGGGAGTACCATCTACTCTTCACTGTGAGATGAAGTATGAATATAATAACAAAATCTACATAATTAAAAAAAATGAAAAAAAATATAATTCACAAGTCCAACATGATCATGATACTTCCAACTCTCTAAATACTTTGATTCCAATTTCAAATGTAGAACCCATACATGTCAAACATAAAGAAGAATGTATTTTACTTGTGATGAAATCTTTGGATGAAAATTGGGGGTTGTTATATTTTACACCTTGTTTCAATGGGGAATCTAAAATATCACCACAAAATCCAAAGAATCAAATGATGATCATAATATTACTTCATCTTCAAATGCATGTTTTGGTGATGATTGGGGTTCATTAGATTTTGAATCTTCCTTTATGGGAGAGTACAAAATCTTGTAATCTAAACCTAAGAGTCTTGTGTTTTGTCTTGTTCTACACCAATGGATCCAAAAACATCACCCCATGATGGTGATGGGGGCTCTTCAACTCTCATCCCTCATGAGTGGAGGATTCTTAACTTTAAAAAACTTAAAAAGGATTTGTGTGTTAAAAAAAAGACAATTATTCTTAGGAGCATGTAGATATGATCTCTTCATTTGAGTTGGAAGAATTTTATGGGCTTGGATACAAATTATTTCTAAAAATGGAAAAAAAATGGTAGGAATCAAGTGAATTATATACTGTACTTTTCTAAACAGGGTCTAGGTTTCCAAATTTTGTCCCCATATTCATCTAATTCTTTATGATCTACTTTATGTATGACATCTTATGGTAAGCGAGCAAAATTTTCTTCACAAGAGAAACAAATGTCTTCTATTATTGTTCAAGAGCATATTTTGTTGAGGCTTCTCAAATATCACTTGATTACTCTTCCTCTGAAAACACAAAAGAAATTTGATCTCATTTGTACATATCATTGAGTGCATGGTCATTCTACCAATGAATGTCATGCCTTGAGTAATAAAATTCAACAACTTAAAGATTGTGGTGCTCTTCCATGTGTTGATGCACCTAGTCTCTAAACAATAATGATTTTTATTCTATGGTGTTGCTCATCACTATGCGACATTTGTAGCTTTATGTGTTTACTCATTGTCATTCATGGTGGTACAATCTTGGGTGCAACCATATTTTCCATGGCAGCAACACGATAATTTTTTTAGTGGCTGTCCTTGCCTCCACACTTGGGGGGCAAGGATAACTACTTTTGAAGATATGCATTCTTTTCTAAATAAAATACCAACATAGCAAGTATGTTGACATGTTAAGGGGGGAATATATTACCCCTATAATTTTCATAGATTTATTATGAGATTTTACTTATTGACATACCCCCTTAGTGGTTGTGTTGTTTGTAATTCCCCTAAGGCGTGATTATCAGTTTCTCCCCTTGGAGGTTAAAAATTTTATGCACCTTCTTAGGTGAGTCTTGTTCATCCCCTTAGATGTTAATTTTTCTATTCACCCCTTTAGATGAGTTTTGTTCATCCCTTTAGATGTCAAAAATGCAAGATGGTCCATGGATTTGGCATAACGGAGCTAGTAGTTCATGAACTTGAGCACCCTTTTAACACAACCACCTAACATAACACAACCTGGTTTCCAATGGATCAATGTGTTTCATGAGTGTCCTAGTATAACACAACTTTCTAGCCTTGTAAACCCATCATATTACAGGGAAACCTAGCATAACACAACTTTCTAGATAGTAGATCCATGTGGCTTGTGAGTGATTTGGCATAAGACAACTTGCTAGTCCTCAAGAGAGCAATTATTTATCTAATATTTATTCAAGGCATGTTGTTTGATATTGGAGACTAATTTAAGACTAAGGTGTCTTTTCCTTACCAACATGAATATTTTTAGTACTAAATTAAAATTTGTGTTTGTGTTGTATTATGTTCATATTGTGTTGTGCATTGTGTAGTGTTTTGTGTTCTTGTCATGTATGTTTTTTGTTTTTTGGTGCATTGCATGCATGTGTGTTCCCTTGTCTTTATGTTGTCTTTCCATAGGATCTCAAATCTTGGGGGCTTGTGCACTCCCTGTAGATTCATTATCATCCTATCTCTTCGACATTTAGATAATTGAACCCCTCTTGATATATTTTCTACTCTAGTGTGAGTTTAAGTGTAAGTTCATATCCTCGCTAAAATGGGGGCTAAAAGTAGAGTCATAAATCGTCGCCCTTGACAATTTCAAATTGTGTTTTTCTCCCTCCTAAGTGATTGCACCTAATTGTGCATCTAAAGTGTCCTAAATTATGCATTCCATGGCCCATTTAGACATTTATCAAGAAAACCCATTTGCAAGACCAAAGAAAAAAGTTAATATTTTTCTCCCGACACTTTACATCCTATAAAATAGGACTAGGACTAAGTCACCCTAGATGACTTGGTCCCCCTATTTTCCTCCAAAATTTATTATGTCAAATTATCATTTTAATATTTAAATTCCAAATGTCAAATATCGATTATGAGGATTTAATTTTTGAGATATTAGATTAATTGCATATAAATAACTAGTCATTTCATCATTTCAAATCTAAGAGGAAACTTTGGAAGCAAGATCATTATCAAGAAATTTTTATTAAGTCAAGAGAATTCAAAAGAAGATCTATTGCAACAATTTAATACCAAGTCATCATGTCAAGTTTTATGTGAATTTTTTCATGTTTATGTTTATGTTATCATTTTGTTTGTGAGGACTAACCCTTGTAGGTATTTCAAGAAATTAAGCCTTGAGGTGATGTGCATGAATTTAATCCTTCAAGGAAGATCAATTTTGGTAGGTGATTTGTATTCCACTGTTGATTCATCATTCATTTGTGATTTAGCCTCTACCTTTCAATATGATAAGCTATCTTTTATCAATTTTGTAATTATGGATGTGGAAAAACTAGTACAGGGTTTGACTGAGGAAAGCCCTTATATGGAACAACACTTCCACTCTCTTTGAATGTGTAGGCTTCAAATCTAAGAAATATTGGAGAGAGATTGAATATCATTTATCCATTGTTGCATTCAAACCCTACAACTTGGCAAGATATAGAAACTCAATTATTTCAGCACTCAACAAGGATCCAACAATGAGACCCAAAAGAAAGAAGGATATGAGCAGGCTCCAAAGGACTATGAAATCATATTCCAAATTCAACTACTCAAACAGAGTTTCCCTAGACAACTTGTGTTGCAAGTATGTGCAGTTGGTGTTGTTAGTGATGCTAACAAGCTTTGGTGTCATCATTGGTGTCAATTGTATGAGAAGGAGATTTTTGCAAGAGTGTGAGCACTTGGTATTGAATTTATGTTTCCTACAATGATGCTTTGATTAGTTACATCACATTGTCATCAATAAGCTATTGGTGTCAACCTCTAGTGTTGCTCTAATAATATTTTGTCTATGGATGTATGGTTGAGTTGCTATGTTGCAGTTGGCTTGGTGGTGATGAGGAAGTGTTGAAGATGTTGAGAATACATCTTCAATGCTTGGTTTCCAAGTGATTTTGAGAAAAAATTGAATAAAAAGAGGAAACAATGCATTGTAGTGGTGTTTTGTGTTGTAGAATAGCATTCTAGTTCCGCTTTTCATTTATTCTATGTTGAAGATCTGATTGTATGGTTTGGATATGTTGATCAAAGGTGTTTAGAGGTATTTCATCCACAATTTAGTGTGTTTGATCATTATGCAGAGGAAGGTGTGTTCACCAGTACGTGAACTATGTATTACAAAGGTGTCTAGGAGAAATGCTTTTGCTCCGCATTTCTCTGCAGAGTGGTTTCATGTCTTGTGGATCTGGAAGGGTTCTAATAATATTTGTATCTTTCTTTAGCTAAAGTTGTTTGAGGTTTGGTGCTTTGAAATTTGGTTTCTTGAGTTGTAGTGTATGACAAAATTATTTGAGTGTACTAGATGTGTACATCCTTTAGGTGAAATTTGTTGTGAAGGAATTTGTTGGATTTTAGGGTGTTTGTGGAATTGGAGATTATGTTCAAGTGACATTTGTTTTCTGTGATTTGTTTTTTGGATCAAAGAAAACTTGTACTTAATTATTTAAAGGTGTTTACATGGTTTCAATCAACCTTGGGTGTTTACACTAATTGTGGAGTTGCTTTAGTGTTTGTGGAAGTGTGGTGCAGTGTGTATGAGTCGATTTAGGTTCGAGTTAAGGTGTGCTATGGTATTCCTTCATTCCTTTCCACTATGGGGATGTTTTGGTGTTGACCTAATTTGAATTTGTATGGTTGAGGTGCACAACCAACATTGGAGATTGTTTTCAAGATTGAAGATTGTATAAATGTGTTGATTTGTTGAGGGGTGATAAGATAGATGTGTGTGTTGCAAATTGTAGAGTTGTGAGGTATGAATTTGTGAAGTGTGGTGCAATATTTCAAGTGTTAGATTACTGGATGCAATGAGTAGAAGGTTTCTACAATCTTCAATAAGACTGTGAAGGTGTTAATGATGCTATGGTGGAATTTTATGTTGCATTGAAATGGATTTCTCACTATAACATTCTTCTCTATCTTCTTTTCTATTATAGAAGTAAGCCTTTCTTTCTTCTAGGAAGTGATCCCTCTGATAGTGAGCTCTTTGTAATAGGTGTTGATATTACTTTATATTGTGAGCTAATCCTCGCCATGGTTTTTCCCTTCTTGGGTTTTCCACATAAATCTAGTGTTCAATTGTCCATGATATTGCTTTGGTTTTGTTTATGTTATCTACTTTCATAATAAATTATTCTAATAGATTAAGAATTAATTGAATTAATGTGGATTTAAATGTTTGTGAGGGTTTTGAAGTTTTAAGGTACAACTGATTCACCCCCCTCTCAATTGTCTTGTGCATTCAACAATTGGTATTAGAGCAAGGTTCCTTGGAAGAAGGATTAACCAATTGAGGTAGATCTTGGATGGCACACAAGAAAGATTTTCCTCTGTTTGATGGAACAAATTATGAATTTTGGAAGACAAGGATGGAAGGTTTTTTGGTTTCTCCTAGATTTGAAATCTACAAGTCTATTGAGAATAGATATACTATACTTGCAAGTGGTCCAAGCATTGGTCATAAGATCAAGGCCTATGAAAACAATGGAAAAGCAAGGTATGCTCTCTTAAGTGGTCTTGCTAATTATGAATTAGTGAAAGTTATGAATATGAAAACTACTAAATAAATTTGGGTAAAGTTAGAAAGCGTTTATGAAGTAGATGACAAGGTCAAACAAGCTAAGATGTAGAAGTTGGAGATCATATTTGAGAACCCGCGAATGTTTGAACATGAAAAAATAACAAGCTACATGGAGAAGGTCGATGAAGAAGTCAATTCCATTAGAGGTATTGGTGGAAAACTTAAAATACAAGAAGTGGTAAAGAAGGTATTTAAAACTATTCCTGAATTTTATAGTTATAAATTTTGTGCTATTGAGGAATCTCAATATTTGAGTAGATATAATATAGATTAGTTGTATGGCTCCTTAAATACTTTTGAAATGAGATAAGTTGGTCCAAGCAATGCAAAATTTGAGACTGCTTTTAAGGCTATCAAATCAGAGAAGTCTATGGAATTAGATTAGGAGAATCTCAATGATGTGGAAGCTAACTTTGTTAGAAGAATGAAAAGGGTACTAGAAAGTACAGAGGTAAGTTGTATTTCAAATGTTTCAATTGTTGAAGGATAGGTCATTATGTTTCAAGATGTCCAAACAAAGCTTTGAATGACAAAAATAAGAACAAAAGTAAGATGATTAAGAAAAGTTATTATCTTAGAGAAGATTCTAGTATATTTGATGATGAATCTAATTATGGCGATGATGAGGATGGTGGATGCTTGTTCATGGCTTTAAAAGATGAAACTAATTCTACTAACTTTAAGAGATGCATGAAGGAAAGTGCTCTAAAAGAAAGTGTTAATACTCAAGGAATTTTGGTGTCTACTTTTAATGCAGACAAGAGAACTACCAAATCATTGATAGTGGATGGTCTAATCCTATGACCGATCACAAGTGTAAGATTGTTAAACTTGAAAAATATGGAGGACCAGTTACGTTTAGCGATGATACATCATTAGATTAAACTATGGTTGATATGATGGGTAAAACAATCCTTGTAATTCTATCTTAGTTTGGGTAGATGGGTCTGAATCAATCCTCGAGAGTTCTAAAGTTTCCTCAGTTTACTCCTCTATGTCAATTCGGGGGTCATCAACTTGTGAAAGATATTGGGGTTGTTTTCCTAAGGGATGAACCTAGAAATCCAAGTGGGGATGGATGCAACTACACGTAAATTGTATTTGTTCAAAATTATGGTTTTCAAACTTCCTGTCACTTGTGTGACAAGAACTTGGTGAAACTATTTGTAACAAAAGCATATTGAAACATAAACAATAAAATCAAAGTAATTATTCTTACTAAAACTAGACTAATAGAAACAAATGAAAACTAGAATGTAAGGTGCTAAATAAAGTCTACAAACATTAATCAACACTCCAATTAACTCTATCTGCTAAATCAAGTTGACACCGAACAACAAATACATAGATTAAATTTGATTATAAAATAGTCTGCTCAATCAAATGTACATGTAGCATAATATCAAAACAAATGCATCAATCACCAATATATCCAGTAATCCTTAATATCACATTGAATGATTTGACTTTAATAGTAATCAATCGATACCTTTGTATAAAAATAGAATCACTTTGTTCCAAACTATTATAATTTCAATTCCAATTATAATTTCTGAATAGATTGAAAATAATCAAACACATACCACACTTTAATATACTATCCAACATGTGAATTGAAACAAAATAAAATTCATTTCACACGCTAACGTAAGAAGTCACAAGATAACTGCAGAGTAGGCCCTACCTCCTTAGTTGCCAGATGACAAATTATAACCACGAACTATGCACTAATTATTCATTAACATAGGCAACAAATTCATAGAGTTGAATACTGTAGAAATCTATTAACAGCCATTCTTGTTCTTGATCATACACATGTATATATACTAATTATCTAAACTAATAATAAGTTCATAAGCTCAAGTTTGTTTGGCCCTTGGTCACTTGTCTATGAAATTTGACTAAAGGCCATAGGCCTCTATAACAATCAAATAGTCTTAAATTGTTTTTATCAAAATGATTAGTTGCCCAACTAATTCTAAGCAACATTGCTCCACCAATATTTCATGACTCCATCTCCTCAATGGGTACAACTTTTCCCTCAATCAATTCCTATCATTAAACCACAAATTGGTTAACAACTTTATAGATTTTGGCATATTTAATAGTCTTAATTTCCTTTCACATTTTATCAAACATCTAAATTTCTTTAGACAAATGGTGACAGGAAATCAAGGTGAAGGATAGTAAAAAGAGGAAAACAAATAGTTAAATTAAAGGCTCTTTTAACCCTCATCATTTCCCCTAAGCTAAAGTATTTGCATTTCCTCATGAAAAAAGGGAAAAATAGAACAAACCAACTAGCCTGTTGAGTGTGCCAATGATCTCCTTCATCCAAATTATTTTTCTTCCTGAACATGTTGCATATGCTCCACATCTTTAAACTCAAGGTTGGATTTTATTTTGCTAATTTCCTCTCCCCGATTTTGATTAAGAACTTGAGCCTCCTTTAATTGTGCTTTGAGGACACAATTTTCTTCATTTAATCTACTAACCAAATTATGTAGAACTGCTTCATTTAGTCACATCATAAGTTCTTGTTTTGTATCCTCTCTTTCTAATATGGAATTATCATCACTTTCCCTACATCAATAGAAGGAAAGGCATCACATTATCTCTAAACAATATGCTCTTCTACAACTATTTCCTCAATTTCATGTTCAAGCCAATAATAAAAGGAGTCTGTAGTAGCAGTTTCCATATTTCCTATTAGTATAGTTCTTTCAAGTTCCTGATCAAGCTTTTCTAAGAGAGGTTTTGTCATTTCCACATTATCCTGTGGAATTCCCCTTCAACTTCAAAAAGTTCTCTGGCAATTGTCTTGATCCCTTCTTCTTCATGTTCAATCCTTTTTATGGGGAATGTTGTAGTGATAGGAATTTCCAACATTGTATTGTCTTCAAGAGTTTCCTTATCCTTATTTTCTTCATTCAATCTAAGGGACTCAGTCTCCCTTACTCTTCTAAATTCAGAATGTATATGCTCCTTGCTAGATTTACCTCACTTCTTTGGCTTCTCAGATAAAATTTGTAATTTTGAGTCACAATTTTCCTTTGATTTGTTTTCTAGACAACTAGTTGCTTTAGCTAAGTCATCTAATTTAGACACAGGGGATTTAACGATTACCACCACTATTTTACCCTTCCTACCACAAGAAAGGTTAGGAGGAGATTTTTTATTGGAATTGGGGGTTTTCCTCTATTTGGCTAGTGTGGAAGGAGTTTTCTCAAATAGAGGAGATTCAAGGGTTTTAATACCTGAAGCCCTAGTTACTCGAGTGCTTGTACAAGGGGTTTTACTAGCTATTTGTTTAAGAGCTCATTTTGACACTATTCTAGATTCTTCTTCAAGGTTACCGGCTTCTTCAAAGGATTCCTTTCCATCTAAAGATTCTCTTGAGGAATCTTCAATTCCAAAGGCTTCTAAGCTGGTTAGGTTGCCTGAACTGACAAATGAATCCCAATTACCTAAGGGAGAAAGCATTTTCAATTGGTGGAGGATTATTAGCCTAATTAGACCATGGTGTGCTATGGAATTATGCTTGCCTCCCTAGATAGCTTCACTCATTCCCTTGAGAGAATGAAACAAAAAATAGGGCACATTGACCAACTCATTATACTATAAATGTATCATCAGCCTAAAATGCTTGGAAAACACATAATTGAACCTCCCATCACAAGTAATATACTGAATAAGAAATCTAGCTACATCTTTCCATATCCTGGGTAGAGAGTATAATTTTGTACCTTGTCCTTGAATCATACCGAATGATTCACCCCTTTTTGAAAATCATTGTCGAAGAGGTTGCAAGTCCACAACTTTCTTTGAACTGGTCAGAAAATATTTTTTTGCCTTCCGTGGACAATCCAATAAATTCAGCCATAATGTTGACATCGAGGGGGAATTCCAATCCTTGGATAGAAACCTGATCACCATGAAAACCCATTGCAATTCATAGGAAACCTTCATATCAAACCCTTGCAACCGCTTGAAATAGATATCCCATTCTGCCTCTTTGAACACATCATATACTTGTTCTTGTGAGCCCTTAAATCATCAATGGAGACTAGTTCATTACATGACCATCATCATTCTTTCTTCATTATTGTAGGAAGATTTTCAATGAAAAATGGTATTAAGGATTGAAAATATGGTATTAAGGACTAAAAATATGGTATTAAAACCATTTACAAAATATTTATTATGAAATTATTATAGGGAGTTATAGCAGAGGAATGAATGAGCATATGGATGGGACATGAGAGTTTATTACAGATTACGACAAGAGAAGCAGTATCAAGGTAATGATGGAAATGATATGACAAGGTAAGACACGTCAACACCCCTCCCCCTAGCTAAAGGTTGACTCGTCCACAAGGAAGAACACCATTTGTGAAAGAAACTAAAGACATAAGAAAATAAGGAAAGAAAATTAAAACAATGAAAGAATACTAGAACCATGAGTTGTGTTGTAAAGTCGGGTGTTGAAAATAGGACTACCAGGAGCCAAAAGAGAGATCACAATTAGGTAGGAAGAACCCCATGCTCAACAAGTTGAATCAAAACATGGACCACTAGCTCAAAAAACACGAGCAACATCATATGACAAGGATAGGGCACGTCATTAGGGTGATCACATAAAAGGATAGAAGCACCCATCAATAGGGAGTAATTCCTATTCATAAAGGGACATAAACTACAAAAGGGTCCATATCTCAAACTGCAACCTTCACAACAAAGAGGCAAATGCCAAGAAGGCATAGAGAAATACCAAGAGAAGATCATGAAATAAATTATCATAGCCTTCACAACAAGGGGCGAGGAAGAGGATCATGGCTCAAATGAAAGGAATCTCACCACAAACAAAAAGAAATGAGTAGACACATAGAAGCATCAGATCAAGGTCCTTTAAAAAATAGGACAGGAAGAGGAACAAAGTTTTTGTTTGTTTTTTATTTTATTTTTGTTTTTAATAACTACATGGGGTGGTCGATCACTTGATTTTCAACCCAATGTCACCTGGAAGCAAAGCACCGATAAATCAATTTTCACATCCAGGTGTATTTTACAATTACCATCTATTGGAATACTGGTTTTCAAATGGTAACTGGCCAATAATTCCTAAGGGTTTTCATTGTTGGATCTTTATTGCAATTTTTTTTGTAACATTTTGAAATGTACCTAAAAGGTATTGGGAGAGGCCTCAGGAACCCTGTCAAGCAAATGGAATTCCTTAGGAAAATTTGAGACAAACTCTTCCCTTGAGAGAGGCCTCTTGTACAACTTCAACCGGTGATTGTTGACAACTAAATCCATGTGATTGGAGTTCACGGTGCAAAGCTTGACTTCCCCATTATCGTAGACCATCTCAAATTTATAGGGCTTGAGCCACAAGGTGTGGAACTTTCCCTTAAAATCCTAGAAACAATAATCATAAAAGAGTACACAATCACCTAGTTGAAATGACTGTTGTCAAATGAAACGATCATGTCAAAGAGAAAATTGGTTCTAGAAAATCTCTACATGGAAGAGCACTTGTTGGAAAATTTCATCTAATGAGTGAAGTTGTGTAATTCGTTCTTTATGTGCATTAGACAAGTTCATACCCAGGTGGAGTGTTGTACAAATATTTTTTACCTCAAACTCGATAGGAATAACATCCCTCTTACCGTAGACAAGCTTGTAAGGTGTCAAACCAGTGGTGGTTTTGCATGTAGTGCGATAGGCCCACACAACTTCAGGAATTCATGCAACCCAGTCTTTCTTATGGAGGGAAACTATCTTGGTAAGAATGTTCTCGAGTTCTCGGTTGGTGACTTCGACTTGATGATTTGCCTGGGGATGGTAAGGTGAAGAATTGCGATGTCAAATATCATATTCACGAACCAAAGCAGAAATGAGGTTAGATGTGAACTATGGACCTTAATTTGAAACTATCTCATGCAAAACACCCAATTAGGTAAAAATCTTGGAGTAGAGAAATTCAACTACCTTAGTGTCCCTGGCATGCTTCAAAGCAACAAAACACCAAATCAAGTAAAAATCTTGGAATAGAGAAATTCAACTACCTTAGTGTCCCTAACATGCTTCAAAGCAACAACTTCAACCCATTTTGTTACATAATTTGTACACAAAAGGATATATTCCTTGTTTTGAGATGGCGGGTTGACAAGTCCAACAAAATCAAGTCCCTATTTTTCAAAAGGCTCAATTGACAACTAAGGATGCAAAGGAATTTCATCTAAGTGTGTGGGGTGGCCTATATGTTGACATTTATCATAGTGTTGAACATATAATGTTTGTAATTCTTATGGAGTGTAGGCTAATAGTAGCCTATAGTTAAGATCTTCTAAATAGTCCTCTAAGTAGCAAAATGTCCTTTGCAAGGTTCTGTGTGGCATGCACGAAGTAGGTCGAAGATGTATCATCTTTAGGAACACATTGATGCATGATATTATCAAAGCCACAACGAAAGAGAAATCCATTGATCCACATATAATCACCATTGAGTCTGACCAACTTTTGACATTCCCTCGAAGAGAAATGAGGTGGGAATTTTCAAGTAACTAGGTAGTTTTCCATGTCAACGTAACATAGGCTCTTTGTTGATATAGCAAAGAGATGATCATCTAGAAAGGCATCATCAACTAGAACTGGTTTATCATCTTGCTATTGTAACTTGGCCAAAAATTTTGCAACCACATTCTCACAACCAAGCTTATCAAGTATAGTAATGTCAAATTCTTGATGCAAAAGTAACCATCTAATAACTCACCTGATTACAATAGGTTTATTCATTAGAAATTGAATTGCAGAATGATCAATATGAACAAACATTTTATATCCCATAATATAATGATGAAACTTATTAATGGGATAAACAACAACTAAAAAATCCTTTTCGGTTATAGTATAATTTACCTCAGTCCCTGTGAAATTCTTGTTGATTTAGTAAATGGAGTAGAAGAGATTATCTTCTTTCTATCCAAGGACATGCCCCATGGAACAATATGAGGCATCAGTGTGAATATGAAAAGGTAGTTCCCAGTTCAAACCTATAAATACTAGTGTGGTGACAAGCTTGTTCGTAATGGTTTTAAAACCCTCTTGACATTCTGTTGTCTAGGAGAAAATTACATCTTTCACTAGCAAAGAAAACAAGGGGGGGGGGAATCTTACTAAAATTTTGGATAAACCTCCTATAGTACCCTACATGGCCTAGAAAACTATGCACATCCTTTTGACTAGTGGGTGTAGGAAAGTCTTCAATAATCTTGTATCTTTTTTGGGATTGACTTGAATACCCTTTAAAGAAATATAATGACCAATTACTATCCCTTTTGTCATAAGCATATGTCACTTTTCATGACTTAGTGATAAATTAGTGTCTATACAACATCTAAGTACCTTTTTCTAGATTTTATTTAGCCTTCATAAGTATTACAATGGACAGTAAAATCTTCCATATAAACCTCAACAGTATAATTTACAAAATCCACAAAAATGCTCAAAATTTCCCTTTGAAAAGTGGCAAGGGCATTACATAAATCGAATGACAAAACCTTATAGGAAAAAATGCCCCAAGGAAAAGTGAAAGTAGTCTTGTCCTATTCCTTAAGTGCTATGTGAATCTATTTGTAGCCGCTAAACCCATCCAAAAAAGAGAATTTCTTACTTGCAAGAGTTTCCAACACTTGATAAATAAATGGAAATGGGAAGTGATCCTTTTTAGTAGATTTATTAAGTTCTCTATAATCAACACAAATTCTCCACTTACCATTTTTCTTGGGAACCACAACTAGAGGAGAGACCCACTAACTATCTCAAATAGGATATATAAACCCAGCATTTAAAATTTTTTGTAACTCCTCTTTAACTATTTCATGCAAGATGGGATTGAGTCATCACTTTGGTTGCCTAACTAGATGACTACCTTCTTCAATGTAAATATGATGGGTGTAGGTGTCAGGATGAATGCCACACATATCTTGGTATTCCCAAGCAAATGAGTCTTTATTCATTCTAAGTATGGCAATAAGGTCTTGGATTTTCTTAATGGTTAAATGTGGATTAATATTAAGTGTACGATTAGGCAAAATTTTCGTAGCTTCTAACTATGTAGGTGAGTTAATGGCTAATACTTGGGAGGTGAATGCCATATCACCAGAATTTCTAGAAGATAAAAATGAATTGTACAAACAATTGAGGTAGCAACTGATGCAACGTGACAAAGTGTTGAACAAATCGTGAGCTACCTACCAATGGAAAGTTTCCAAAAGGAAAAGGAGTATTTATACCTGAATGAAGAACCATGCTTTCAAAAGATTCATTAGATGCATATCTATTCTAAAGAAAATTAACAAGAATATTAGCCTTGGTAGGTTCTTCCATATCTAAGGTTTATCAATTTTCAAGGGGAAATGACTCATCCAAGTCACTATCAAACCATACTAGATCCTCAATCTCGAATAGGGGTTGCGTTGGCAGGTATAAATTCAATTGTTTCTTGTGCTTTCCATTGGAAATGACCATGTTTCCTGACCAACAATTGATGAATGCATCTGCATCTACTAACCAAGGTTGTCCCAAAATCAAGGGGTATCACCTCAACTTAATCTTTGGCTACAAAACCATAAAGTCGGTTGGTATTCCCACGAATCAATAGAAAGGATTACATCTTCAATCATACCCCCTGGTTTGACCAAAGATCGATCTTCCATTTGCAGAACTATGGGAGTAGACCTAAGTCCCTCTAGTGAAAATATTTCCTTTGTTTTATTTGTCATAACATTAATTGCAGCACCCAAATCCACAAGGCTATTAGGAATGCTTACTTTACCAATAGATACCTTGATGATAGGACTCCTTGGATCTAAGTACTTAGGAATGGTTGTGTTCCCGAGCATAAGGTCTACCAACTGTCTAAAAACTTGGAAATTCTTCAGGTCTTGCTTCTTCTTTTGCTTCTGAGTACATAGATCCCAAACTATTTTTGTATAGAAAAGAATGTCCTAGATAGGCTGCAACAAAAGAATCTTGATGTTAACATTGTGTAACTCATTAACAAGATCACATTTGGGTTGAGATACTTCCCTTTGTATTGGTTCAAACTGAAATTAGTCGAAAAGGGAGGTTCTTTAATTGGCTCTCTTTAGGTTCTTCATTGATCTTTGTGATGGTGGGCCCCTGAAGAGCCTTTTCTAATATTAATTGAACTCCATCTAATTCTATTGTATTTATAGGATAAGTACAGTAACCTGTTGCCTCATTATTATACATGAGTTGTGTTGCCTTATTGTTGGGATTTGGGTTTGATTAGGTTGACATTGGTGTAGGCTTTAGTGGTTGTGTTGGATTTTTTGGCTGAGCAGACGATGATGGTATGGTCAAAAGAAATTTTTGTGACTATTGGTATGGGTTGATCATGGGAGGGGGTGGAAATTTTGGTTGTGATGGGTATGGTTGTTGGTATGGTGAAGGTTGTGGTGGTTTTCATCTCCATGCGTATTGCCATAGTTGTGAAGCATATTGATATTGTGGCATCCATTGAGGGTATGTCGAGGGTTGTTGCCAACTCCCATACCATTGAGGTTGATTGGAAAAAGAATTGGGTTGGCAAGGTCTCTGAGCAAGATAATCATTCATCATGCCAAGGTGCATTATTGAAGGTGGAAAAGGTCTCCTAGGGACCATGTAGTAGACAAGTTCCTCAAAAAATTCCATATCCAACACACCTACAGGAAGAGGCCTTAAGGTAGAACTTCTACTGACTTCTTCTAAGGATGAAATGTTTGTCCTATTGTAAGGGAAATCCTCACTACTATGTCTCTTACAACAAGTTGGGAAAAACATAGCCAAGGCCTTTTCGGCTTCCTCTTGCTTCCTATGGGTATATAGAATGTCTATTTGTTTACCCATATGATTTAACAAATCGGTTTTAAGATCCTCAAGTAAATTGCATCTTTCACACTTCGTTATACCTATTGCATTACTTGGAGCATAAGGCTTACTTGGATAGTTCCTTCTCGAATGTTGAGACCTTGAATAATTCTTGCAAATGTCACAAATATTGTCAAAGTCCATTTTAGAAATTTTCCCTTTACCCATTAAATTTAATGCGTCCATAGTATCATCTCTTATGCCTCTAAGAAACAACATTTTAACAACATCAAGAGTTAGCCCTTGTTGTTGTGATCATTGAAAACTAAACATGAAGCATTCGAGGTAATCTTCCATGGACTCATCTTCTTTCTATGTCATGCGAAAGATTTTATCGCACCTCTTTTGTTTTACAATACTCCTAGTACTTGGTAAAAAATAATTCCTTCATGACTTCCCATGTTCTAATATTCCCGAGGTTCATGAACTAATGCAAGGCTACATCCTTTAATGTAGCTGGGAACAATTTGAGCTTTTGCACATCACTCTGATAATCATAGTTTTGGCACAACACATCAAAGTCAAATAAAAACATGTGAGGATCCTCAATAGAAAGACCACGAAAAAATGGTAAAGCAGAGTAAGGAATATTTTTCATAGGAGCATCCTCTTCAGGGTGTGTAATGGGGAACTCAAAGGTAACTGGGTTGTGGGATAATGCTCTTGCATCATGGTTGTTGTTGTTGTTGTTGGGATCAACCATGACGTCTAGTGCCCAAGGGGTAAAGTTGGTTTTAAATGGCTCTTGGGTTTTTGAGAATGGACCAGCTTCTAACCCGTAAGATTCTTGAAAGAATTTTTCAACCTTTCTTCACAATAATTTGGAAGACCCTGGATAGGTACCTGCAAGTGTCTTAACAATACTAGACCCTATAACACACTTCTCAATATTGAGCTCGGGTGAATCCAATGATTGCAGTTTAGTTTTCATTTTTTCTCATGTTGAACTACTTCCTTCAATGGATGGCTTTGACCTATTTTGCAATCCTTCGGGTTGTGGTCCCTCAATGGATGTTTTTTTTTAAGTTTCTCGAGTTGTGAAATACTTACCTTTTCTTTTCTAATAAATCTTCCTCTACTATCCTTACTACGATTCATGCACCTAAATGACTTATAGTAGCACAAATCAAGAGTATTAACCTTAACAAGGTCGACAATTGTATAGGATTTCCTTTTGACATACTAGTCCTAACTCAACTTGCTATGATTTCAAGCCTTTAATATCTTTCCCTGGAAATGATGCCAAAATGATTGGATTAAACTGTGGTTGATATGATGGGTAAAACTATCCTTGTAATTTTATCTTAGTTTGGGTAGATGAGTCTGAATCAATCCTTGAGAGTTCTAAAGTTTCCTCAGTTTACTCCTCTATGTCAATCTGAGGAACATGAAATTGTGAAAGATATTGGGGTTGTTTGCCTAAGGGCTAAACCTAGAAAGCCAAGTGGGGATGGATGTAACTACACGCAAATTGCATTTGGTCAGAATTCTAGTTTTCAAACTTCATGTCACCTGTGTGACAGGAACCTAGCCAAACAGATCGCAACAAAAGTGGATTAAAAACTAAAAAATAAAACAAAAGTAATGATTCTTACTAAAACTAAACTAATAGAAACAGATGAACACTGGAATTTGAGGTGCTAAATAAAGTCTACACATTAATCAACACTCCAATTAACTCTATCTGCTAAATCAAATTCACACTGAACAAGAAATACATAGATTAAATATGCTTATAAAATAGTTTGCTAAATCAAATGTACTTGTAGCACGCTATCAAAACAAATGTATCAATCACCAATACATCCAATAATCATTAACAACACATTGAATGATTTGACTTTAATAGTAATCAATTGATACCTTTGCATAAAAATAGAATCATCTTGTTCCAAACTATTATAATTTCAATTCCAATTATAATTTTTGAATAGACTGAAAATACTTAAACACAAACCACACTTTAATATACTGTCCAACACGTGAATTGAAACAAAATCAAATGCATTCCACACACTAACATAAGAAGTCACTAGATAACTGCAGAGTGGGCCCTGACTCCTTGGTTGTCAAATGACAAATTATAACCACGAACTATACACTAATTATTCATCAGCAGAGGAAACGAATTCACAAAGTTGAAAAACTGCAGAAGTTCATTAACAGTTGTTCTTGTTCTTGATCATACACACATACATAAACTGATTATCTAAACTAATGATAAGTTCATAATAAGTTCAAGTTTTTTTGGCTCTCGGTGACCTGTCTATGAAATTCGACTAAATTCCATAGGCCGCTATAACAATAAAACAATCTTAAATTGTTTTTATCAAAACGATCGGTTTCCCAACTAATTCTAAGCAACATTGCTCCACCGATCTTTCATGACTCCATCTCCTCAACAACTACAACTTTTCCTTCAATAAATTTTTGTCATTAAACCACAAAACGGTTAACAACTTTATATATTTTGGCATCTTTAATAGTATTAATTTCCATTCACATTTTATCAAACATCTAAAGTTCCTAAGACAAATGGTGATAGGAATTCAAGGTGAAGGATAGTAAAAAGAGGAGAACAAATAGTTAAATTAAAGGCTCTTTTAACCCTCATCAATACATCTACTAAGATATGTGGAAAAGGTTCAAACAGTTTTGATGGAAAGAATAATACTGATGATGTTCTCTATGTTAAGTGTTTAAGACATAACCTCTTGAGTGTTGGACAAATGTGTAGCGAAATATACAATCTTATGTTTCAGGATGATAGTTGTGAGATCAAAAAAGGCTCCAGAACTGTGGTTGGTTTTGGACAAAAGATGAGTGGAAATGTCTATCAACTCAAAGGTTTTGATGGTTATTGTTCAATGACTCAAATCAATGAGAGTTGGATATGGCATACAACAATGTGCCACATCAATTTTGATAACCTAGTGAAAATAAGTTTATTTCAAGCTATGAGAGACCTCCCAAAGATTACAAAGCCTATCAGTGTTGTTTGTAAGGAATGTCAATTTGGAAAGCAAGCAAGAAGAAGTTTCAAAATCAAAGAAAAATATTCTACCATACTATTGGAATCGGTGCATACAATTTTTTGTGGTCCTACTAGAGTAATAAGTCTTCAAGGTGACAGGTATTTCATGCTATTGATTGATCATTATCTTAAAGTGAGATGGATTACTTTTCTCAAAGAAAAATTAGAAGCCTTCAATAAGTTTAAAGTATTCAAAGTTATGGTTGAGAATGAAATGGATATGAAAATAAAATGCTTGAGATTTGATAGATGTGGAGAGTTCACCTCCAATGATTTCAATATCTTTTGTGAAAATCATGGAATAAAGAGGCATTTATCTGCCCCTAGGACTCCTTAGCAGAATGGAGTGGTTGAAAGAAAGAGTATGACTATTCAAAAAGATGAAAAGACAATGATGAAAGAAGCAAATCTACCAAAATTCTACTAGACAGAAGCAATTCATATTGTTGTTTACATACTTAACAAAGTGAAAGCAAGAGAAAACAACACAAAGACTCCTTGTGAGCTATGGTATGGAAGGATTCCTATTATCAAATACTTTAGAGTGTTTGGAAGCAAATGCTATATCAAAAGATATGAAAAAAACTTAGGATATTTTGATGCACGGTTTGATGAAAGTATCTTTCTTGGATATTTTACTAGAAGCATGTTGGAAATAGGATGTCATTTAATTGCAATCATAAACATTATTTATTTCATGTATCTCCTAAGTCCTTGGAAAATTTTCCCCAACACTAGGATTATAAAGAGATTAATATTGAATGAAATAATCATG
>VDFB02224169.1:0-24184 GCA_007258455.2 Sequoia sempervirens
AAATCAAATCAAATCCAAATCTCAATTCAAATTCAAAAGATGTAAAAGATGTGATCATCATGCTTAGTGTTGATTGATATAAGCACACCAAAGGAGGTAGTATGTGATACAAACTTAGGATGTTTAGAAGTATGCGATAAGAGCACTATTGCAACAATGGAAACAACATGAGAGATTAGGGGTGGCATCTAATATGTATACACCTTAATTATGCTAAGTTTACCTTAGGTAATTCTTATAGTAGAAATATATATCAATTTCCTAGTCAATATTTTAATCGGCTCTTTAGTTCCCTCTCTAATTGACCTTAATATCTAAATGGATGATTGAGTTCACTAGACACATTGAGAGGATTAACTCTTGTTGACCTTCAATCAATTGTGCTAACTCTCAAATCACATTTAATCAATGAAACTCCTCAATCAAGTTTAATTAGCATTCAATAAGATACCATCTTTTTGGACTATAAAATAGCACCCATGTAATTGAATTTCAAGTAGAATTATGTTATATAAGTTCTCTACAATTTTAGAATTAGCTTGATATCATATTAGCAAGTTGGAAAAATGTTGTATGGATGTGTTGTATGAATTCAAAATTCCCTTGGTGAATTCAACTAACACACATTTTTTTCTTAGTTGTTTTATATCTCAAAGGTGTTATATGAAATGATTGTGAACCTAAGAGCATGCCCATTACTTCATTGTTTGAATAAAAAAATTATCCAAAGGTAGATCTCGTTAGGGAGATATTTCTATCTTTTTTTACAAGTTCATATGTTATTTTTGTACACTCTTTTTGAGCTACTTTAGGAATCATATGTTGTTTATGCACACTCTTTTTCAGCTTGAGATTGGTAAGGTGTAGAATAATAATCTCCTAGGTATTTGTTCTAAATTTTTAGAAAGAAATGGTAAGGTGTCTTCATCAAAATATATTTTAATTCCACACTAAGGGTAGAATAATAATCTCCTAGGTATTTGTTCTAAATTTTTAGAAAGAAATGGTCAGGTGTCTTCATCAAAATATACTTTAATTCCATAATCAACCTCCTTACAATTTTTTTGTGAGCTTGAGATTGGTGCTATACTTTTATGGGTCATACTAGTTTTTTCATGAAATTATATTTTGTAATTTCAAGAAATTTTTACTTTTCCCACAATTATCAACTCCCTACCTTTTGTAGGTGAATTTTTTTTCACCTCATTGTTGCACATATTTTTTTGGTGAGACTTCCATTATTTTTCCATATCTTTATCATATGGAGGAACCTTTCAAATGTTCTTGGAATCATTGGAAAACTAATTTAAAGATTTTTTTTGCAACTTCTCATACAATAGTTTCAAAATTTCCATTCATGAACTTTCAAGGGAATAAATTTTAATTCTAAAAGCATTTGGAGATGAAATTTTTCAGAATTTATATATTTTTTAAAATTGCATGAGTGTAGTTATTTCTATTCAATTAAAACTCTTCTACCATTTTTTTTCTATTTTGTTAATATTTTATGTATTTATTTAAAGAGTTTTTTGGGGGAAAAATGTGTTCAATTTTTTGCATTAATATTCTAGATCACACTCCATGATCCATTATCAAGATGAGAAACAATAAACAAGAGAGGTGATATTGCAAAAATAATTCCATAAATAAGCCCTTGGATGCCAAGAGTGATGGTCAAGTAGTTGGGGTTAACATAGAGAATGAAAACTAACCATTAGAAAAATAATTATTAAAATTAGAGCTAAGAAAGAGAGACAAGCCCTAATTATTTGACTAATAAGTTGAAAAATATGAAGAAAAAAGGGAAGCCAAGGGAGGAAGTTAGTATTCAAAAAAAGGAAAATAAAATTAGAAATGCAAAGTTAAGTGAACAATGAAATGAGGAAAAAATAGAGAGCAAAAATTTAAGATGTGTAAAAAGACAAACTCAAAAAATATATTTGGAATGCAATATTAAGTTAAAACAATGAAATGAGAAAGTCAAAAGGGTTGTGGTCAATTGGTGGGACCATTGGTTTTTGCATTGGATACCAAGGTTCAATTCCCCCCAAGGACATCTTAAAGTTGGTAGGGCATGTTGGAGTGATATTCATATTCTATTGATAAGGTTTAGAAGAGGGCTTGTAGATGATGATGGTGGAAAGAAAGGGGGAAATACAAAGTAGCTACCCTAGAAGAGAATATCAAAGGAGAAAGAGTTCTAGGAGTGAAAAATAGAGAAGCAATGCAAATACCCTACAAAAGGAGAAGGAAAGAAAATGTAGAGGCATTCAAGTCATAGTAGTGTTGCAAGAGGAAGATGGAGAGGAGAGCCATTCAAGCCATTATAGAGTTGTAGGAGGGGTAGGAGTTTGAATGTAACTACAACAATATTCTCCCACTAGTATAACATTAATTAAATTGATAATCTTATAGAAAGAATTATATGGGTTGTTGGTCCCATGAACTAATCCTCACATTTCAAAGGTGGGACCCTAATGAGAACCCTCATTAATTTATATAAAAAATGAAATGATGAAAAATACAACAAAGATTAAAAATTTGAAAAGGGGAACACAAAAATTAAATTAAATCGCTCAAAACCTTGCCTTTATAAAAATAAAACACAAACAATAAAAGCTAAAAATTTACACAAGACAAATATAATAAAAATAAAATAAAAAACTCTAGCTACTAGTCCAAAACATATAAATATAGAAATAAAAGAATACCAGCTAAGGAAGGAAATATAAATTTGAAAGAAAAAACGCTAACAATATTTTTCAAAAAAATTGATACATGAATTGGGGGTCTAATCCCTGTACTTTGAAACACATTGTCCACGAAGGACCCATTTGAAATACACTTGAAAAACTCAATGTCAACTACATAACTCAGAATTGGTGCCTACCACTAAACAACCAATAGGATTATTATCGTATCATGCACCTATGCACAGGTAATAAGATGAAAGTTAGAAAGGGAGGAAAATAAGATATTTAAATAATGAAAAAATAGGAAATCAAACCAAAAAAAAATAGAGAACAAGAATAATAATATAGGAACAAGATGGATTATTGATGAAAGGAGATAGTCACCTAAATTAAGAAATCAACTACAAAGTGAGATGTGGGAAGCGAACAAGGAAAATAATAGTGTAAAAGAAATAAGAGAGGAAATGAAAGAATAGAGGAAAAAGAACAAACAAAGGAGCAGTGAGGAAAGCTCATGGAAATATAAGGAAAAGGGACTTCCTATAGGATATCACACAAAGGATACAATGATACATACATTTGATAATGAAAAAAGAAGGTAACTTCAAACCAAATCAAAATTCAAATTTTGTCTAAGTGTCTTAATGATAGGTTGCCAAGCATGGCTTAAACTCCATTCATCCACTATATTGAGGTAAATACAGTATTTGTTGATTTCAAATGCCTCTCTCAATTTTATTTTGTAATAGATATCTTCCATCACCAAGACATTGATGTCCTCTAAGCTGATATGGTTATATTATTGGAGGAATACTATCATAAGTTTGAATTATGAAGAATTTAGCACCATTTAAGGTTTTATTTTACAATTCAACCGAATCAAGCTCTAGCTAAAGGAGTGAAATATTAAGAAGAAATCATGGTCGTTCTTTCCATATTGGAAAAATCATATGCAATTTTTGTCTCCACTTTTTACACCAATATGTGAGAAATTGACATGTGATTAAAAGAAGCTCATACACATAGATGTATCTTCTCCTTTAAATTCTAAAAAAGTGCACTTGTAGCACATAATTCAAAGAGTTCAAAAGATTGAGACACCATCCAAACAATCATAACACTCAAAATATGGTCAATTTAAAGACAATGAGTCAATTAAATCCTTACTCCCAAAAGTCAATTACTAGCAAGCCACCACTTCATGGGGCCCATATCACTCAAGCAATTGTGACTTAAATCTTTTGAGGTAGTTAGTGATTCATTACAAAAACATTAGATCTCTCCTTGTTGACACATGATTCTAGAGATGTTGATTGCTACAAAAAAAAGATAATTTAAAGTAGGTTCCAAAACCCAAGTTCAATGTAGCACAACAATTTTTTGAGCCTTCCATTAGCCTTGCTATAGATATCTCCTCTTGGCCCTTTATAGAACAACACTTTTTACATATAACATCTCAATTTGGGTTGAAGAAAGCAATTCTTAGGATTAAATAGACTTCTAATTTCTCATTCCTTTCCCTGCTAGCATAAATTAAACTTGAGGATAGATGTTGATGTATAACATGTATACACTTGAATTATCCAAATTTTACCTTAGTTTAGCTAGGTGGCTTCAGTTAGATTATTTGAATTATGCAATTATTATTATAAATGTGAATAATTCATAATATCAATTTCATGCATTAGAATTCGAAGTCAATAATAGTTAGTATCCAAGTTGGAACTTTAGTTCATTCCTTAATTGAACTCAAAATCAAATTAGATGATTGGGTTTGTTAGATTCGTTGTATGTAATTCAATTTCAAGTAGAATCATATAATATAGAAAAGGTTTGTAGTTTTGCAATTGTTTCAATATCGTAAATTGTCAAGTAATTGAAATGATTTTTGAATGGGTTTTCTATGTCCATGGAATCCTTTGGGTGAATTTAAATGATGAATTCAACAATCAATGTGATTGTAAACATTTTGCACTTGTTTGCATTATTTATACACATATTACAAAGAGAATATAAAGAAGTTTTTAGAAGAAGAAAGAAATACAAGAAAACTTTTAGATGAAGGAAGCTTAGAAAAGAAAAAACATATATATAGATGTACACAATAAATAAATATATATTATAAACCCCTATGACTACAACTCACCACCTAAAAAATACTCAGTCTCATCTCATTATTTGAAAAAAAGGTTAGTCATGCCTTGTGAGCTTACTACTACTTTAATGGGATTAATATTGTAACCATTAAAAAAACTCATTGTGTATCAAGTATGAAGCCAAACCTTGGTGTTTTTGCTAAAAGCATGAGTCATTTTAGAGCTTGGTTTTGGTATTTCCTTGAATATATCTTTGTAGAGTCAATGATCACTATTTTCGAAGAATGGAAGGAAATCAAAGGAGGATAAATTTGAAAGTTACTAAGGCATGGTGGAAATTCTTCGATCATATGTGTTAGTGCACCAATTTGAAGAAAGAAGATTTAGAGGTTGCCAACCTTAGAGTTGCCTATGATCAACAATATCAAGGCATGGCCATCAAAGGTCATTTAAGGTTTCTAGTACTTCTAAACGGCATACGGCAAATTCACTGTTAGCAATTCACCAACGGAAAATTCACTGTCAACAATTCACTGCGGGAAAATTCACCGACAATTCGCTGCGCGAAAAATTAATTGCATGAATTTTTGGCGGTTAATTTTCCGTGGTGGTGAATTGCTGGTGGCGGTGAATTTTCCCACGGTGAATTGCTGGTGGTGAATTTTCCTAGAAATGTGCATGTGTGAATGGAAACTATTATAAATTAGTCTAGATTGCACTATAAGAAGCTGCGAAATGAGATTGAATTTTCAAAGGATTGATTGCATTAGGGTGGCACACCTCTGTAAGGAAGAATGAGTTTGAATTTTAAAGGCAGAAATGCATTATTACTTATTAGCCAGCAAGGTTTTGCAGTGTAAAAGGATAAAACGTATTAATAGGTGTACCCTATGATTAGAGGCCAACCAGTATTTGTTCTAAACTTAACAACCCTATTAATAGAAGAACCTCTTTATTAAGACATGTCTTTCATGCAATATACCCACTATGTTTAGAACAATGCCCAGGAATCAATCAAAGACAAAGTAAGCTATAATAGACATGTCTTTCATGCAATATACCAACGATAGAGTGAACTGTTGCTTTAATAAGCTATTGCATCCCTTTGATAAGCTATTTTTATCATCAGCAAAGATGTTCATCATTGAACATACTGCCATTATAACAGTGATGTCAGTCTGTATAGTGGCAGAGCATTGCAAAAGAGGGAAGAAGACTGGCAATTTCAGCTGCACAAAACCAAAAATAGAAAAGTATTAATTAAGAGTTACTGGAACTGCTCAGGAAATATTCAGTTAATCACAAATTTAAATACGAAAAAATCCCAAAATAAGGTCGGATAGATTTAGTTTATCTGTTATTCTCAGTCGGAAGCGGCTATCCTTCCCAGTCTTTGTTTGTATAAATCAAAACATATACAGACACATATAAGAAAATATTATGAGATTTTCTATATTCTGAGCTACATCAAAATGCACCGAATGAGCGAAAGTGAAAGGAGGCAGATTGCTCAGATATTGAAGGACAATGAAATAAATCGAAGGCAAGCCCAAACGATTTTGGAATTAAGAGGACATTGCAGCAAAGAACAATGTGATAATGTAGTCAGCATGTTATATCCAACTCCTGATGATCCCCACCATATATTTCAACATCATACGTCTGAGAGTATGCCTTCTATTAGAAAGTGGAGAAGAACAATTGTGAAGACTGTTATGGATGGAAATGAAGATTTGCATGATCGTAAGGAAGAAGAATGGCCCAAATTGAAGCCTGATGAAACAACTTTCAGCACTGGTCTTGACTGCTTCTCACAACCAGATTATTTGAAGAGTGCGGTGGGTGTGGAGAGTGCAAAATCAGAGAATGATTTGACTGATCAGGTACCTTAGTCTCTGGGAGTTGAATTGCCATCTTGGGAAGTTTTTTTTGGTTGTTTTAGATTTTGTGCTCTCCCTTCTTTGAGATGTAGAATTAGATTTTTTTTTGGTCACATAACTGATATATTCAACTGCTAAGATAACTCTATTTTCTGTTATAATTAGCTGTTGACATTCTTGTGATTGTTTTTTCATCCAATTTATTTAAAAAAAAATTTGTGAAATAGAGAAATTTGAATGTTGCAGTTTAAACAGCAATTTATTATAGGAAGTTATTGATCCACAAGTTTAACAGCAACTTATTATTAGTTTATTATTAATTTGTAATCTGCATGCAGATCTTTAACTATCTTACTGGTTTGTTATTTTGATTTTGTTTTATTTTTCTTTTCATGCATGGCAAAATAGACATGCAAATTTTAAAAAAGCATACTGCAGCAGTAGGGAGGAAATATAATAAAATCATATATATTTTTTATAAGTTTCAGTCAATAAAATAGATCATCAATTAGAAGAATAGGTAAGTGATTCAAATAATTGTTTTTTTTTTATTCCTCGTTATGGAAAATTTAAAGTCTCTATTATTTTATTTTCGAGAAATATGAAGAGTTTCAAAAATAAAACTCTATTGAAAAGAAAAGAAAGGGAGTTTTTTATGTATGCTCTGAAAAAAAAAGGAAAGTATGGGAAACAGTTGAAGAAAACAAAAACTTGGAAGGGGATGGAGAGCTAGAGAAAGGAGACTGAAAGAAGTTGCAAGAACGGGGATTCAAATTTGTAGAAAGGAGGTAAGAAAGTTTTGTTGTTTATGTTGATGTTTTTCCCATATTAATAATCAAATTAAGTGATTTTTTTTTTAGATGAATCTGTTCTTGACTTCCATAGCCTTAATTTTCTGTCTTTGTGTGACAAGTGTTTAATTGCAGATAATCCTTGGGAGCAATAGGGTTGAGGAGTCAACTCCAACAATCAACATAAATCTTGGTGGAATATCCATATTGAACATCTTTAACTTGAAAAGTAGTATTTTTAATATGTTTAATAAATTTTCTTGTAAATATCATAACAAACTCAAAGACTTTAGCTTATGTAGGCAAATCCAATGTATAACTAGAGAGTGCAAGTTTCTTTGCATTTATATATTACTTTTTTGGCATTGTATGCATAACATTAGATGTTACATTGTTATTCTATTGTTGGACAACAAATCTAATCAGACCATCCCATTCATTTATATTTTTAGAATGTTCATACGAAATAACTTTATCTAGCATTTGCAATGTCATGACATTAGATGGGCATATAAAAATATGCAAGAAAGGACTAAACAATAAATTTTGCACATTGCATGATAAGTCTCTTTCTTTTAGTATGTTTAGCTGTTAATGTATCTCCCTTTGTATTACAAAAAAAAAAGAAAGTGGAAGAGTAACAATCATGTTGAGAGAAATTGAATGCAAGTTCCATTTTCTTTTATTTTGGTCATTGTGTATAAAAATACAAGGCTATTTAATCACTTATATGTTTTTGGTGTAGACTACATTATGTGTCAATGATAAACCATAAAACTACTTAACACTTTTTGATTGCAGATTCACTTGTCAAAGCTAAAAATCAAAACCATTTTCATGCATTTTCTTTTTAATAAGGGAAAACAACCCTTGTTTTACATGTCTTATTTATTTGATTTTTGTTTGTTCATGTCTAAGGGTGCACATTCTCTCCTCTCACACTACAAGGTGAACTTGAGGATCAAAAACATCCTTCATCATGTGTGTCATCTAAGGGGTGCTTGTTTATGTTATCTCCTCATTTTTTAGAAAAAACTTTAGAGATAAAAAAAAACAAGTGCCACTTTTTTTTCTTTTTTTAGGAGGCCTAACTTAGATTTCATCAAGTGGTGACCTAAACCCTTTTATTCAAGTGGGGTACAAAAATTTGGGAGAGAATCATAAGAGTCCCCTATTAAGGAGCATTTATTATTTTTGGCTAAGCTTGTAATGAAAATTATACCTTGAAAGCTAAAGAGGGAGTGTGGGTTACCATCACACATCTTGGCCATTCATATAACTCTAGAGCTTAATCATAGTCATGCATTACCATATGTGTAGTATGTGGTCCATGTTCAGATGCCTAGTGAGGATTGTCCATGTTAGTGGCAACTTTTACTAAAATTTCCATGTCTTCTACAATCATGCTATGGTCTGTCTCTTTGCCTCCATGTCCATTTTAATAATTCATTTCAGATATCATAAACTATTTTATGCACCATACCTCCTATACTCAACATTTCAACAATGAATTATATTACTAATAAAATAGTAAAATATTTGACATGTAAGAATTTACTTTGTTAGTTTTTAGTTTTCATAAATAAATTTATTATAATTTTTCATAAATTAATTTTATATCTTTTTTACTACCAATAACAAATTATTAGTTGATAATGGATGTGCAGCTTAGAGAGTATGTACTACACAATCCTCATTTTTTGAACGAGAAATCTGAAGAACCCAACTCTTGCAGTGGACTCAATGTCAATCTGGTAAGAAATCTAGTCCTCATGCAAATGCAAAAAGGTTAAATGTTATGATATTTGTATCTCAAATTCTAATTAAAACATTTTGGTCTATTGTTTATGCAGCATGACAATACCTGAGATGGAAAATTATGATACCAATGGATTCAAAGCCATCAGGTTTCTCCATTAGTTTTGGGCTTTTGTATATGATGGTTCATCCTATTGACTATTTATACTTAAATTTTTGGTCTATAATCTAGAGCATTCTTCTTACACCATTATGTTGCCTATTGAAATATAGGCTTTGGAGTCTCACTAGCCTACTTTAGTCCTACACTTCTACTAGTTTTTAACAGAAATTTCTTAACATTATTACTATGTATATTTTCTAAAATATGCATCCTAATCCCATTTTCCTTCTTCAATCCTTTGTAAAGGTTGATATGATATAGATCTAGTGTTAAACAAAATACTATGACTTATGAGTTTGTAACTTTGTTGTAGTGTGAGTGTCCAATGAACATGTGGCATGGTGCCCAAAAGCAACAAAGTTATCAATAGTGTTTGTGTCCTTTACTTCCATAGGCATAGGAATTCTATGCATTGGTGCTATCTTTATCACCAAAAATGATTTTATGCTACTTTTTACACATAGTAAAGAGGTTATTAAAGCCTCTTCGAGTTTGGAAATCTTGTGGCACTAAAAATTCTCTTGTACTCCTTGCAAATAAGTCAAATTCAGTTTGTGAAGTATTTAATCTATTGGAAGCAAAGAAAATAAAGTTAGTTATCTCTTATTCTATGTTTCAAGGGTGGCAACATAGGGTCAAGATGACAAGCTTTAGTAGCATATGTGAACATAGGATGCTATTACACTGTAAGCATTTCATTGGGTTTTCTCTTTGGACATAAACTTAATCTTCAGTGACAAGTAAATAAATCAGTTTTTTATTGTAATTTATCATCTATATCTTTAATTTCACATTTCTACCATGACTGTAAAAATTCATTATTCATATTTCTTATATGGTACCACAACCCATAAGTAGAGCATTTGAATTGGTATGTGAGTTCTAATGCAAACCCGTATTATGACATTCATTAAATATAGGAAAGATTGGAAAGAAGAGGTATTATAACTCTCATTACTCAAATTCTTGCACCATTTTTATGTCCTACATGTTGATGTTTTTACATTAGATTAATTATTTAAATCATAGGCCTCTCAAGCTAAGGTATTCTTGTTTTAATCTTCTATGTTTTTACCTTTTCCTATGGCAATTTTGTTGTAGGGTGTTGTGGGCACCACCAAAAAGCTTTTCTAAGCAAACATCAAAACATGGGATGTTTTTGTTTTCCCATGGAACAATGGAAACAACATTGCCTCTACCATTGTGTCTTTTAATAGTCAATCTCTTGGTAAAGTCTTTCCCTTGCCCAATTCAGCTTCCAATTCGACAATTTCCAATAATTTTTTGGCCAAGTCATTCTAGATTCCAATATGCACAGGCTAGGACAATGAGCTATTTCACAATATGCCCTAGGGAAATAAAATTTTATGGACAACAAAGATGTGCACAAAATGGATATCTTTGAAAGCTAAAATTCTACTACATTAAAGAAACATTGTTTAATAAACATCAATAAACAATAATATATATAAAATGGTTTTGTAAGAGTGTGTGTTGGAAATTCAATGGGAAAAAATAAACTATAAATCCAAATTCTACAACCTTTGCAAGAAATTTATGTTGAAACGATTGAAGAGAATATGAACATTTTTCAAAGCATAAAAGACTACCCATTTGAGAGGTAAGGAAAGAGAATTAGTAGGAACAAGGGTTGTGTGAGTAATTTTCATTAAGGTGGCTTCATAGGACATGTAAAACTTAAAATGGTAGTTGAACATTTCCCTCACAATGATAAACAAAACAATGTCTCACAGTTTATTATAATGTTTTTGGATTTAAGCATGTAGTTATTTTTAGTATTGATTAATTAACTAGTTAAATTTAATAATAATATTTATAAAATTAATTGTTTTTTAGTTATTTTAAAATCAATCAATAGAATTGGGCAGGGGGCCTAGCTATTGGCTACAACATCCTCTCGGAGGCAAGAGGTCATAAGGTCTAGTCTCACCCCAAACCCATGGTACTGGAGGGTGTGTTGCACCTACACCACCGATCACATGAAAAAAGTTTACCAGATGCACTGTATTTATAGGGGGATGGATACATGACCAATTCCTCTGTAATTTAAAAAAAAATCAATCAATATATTAATAAAATAAAACTGTTAGTATTTGTGTTTATAAATATATTATTATAATCAATTTTGTTTAATTGATTATTATTAATATAATTTTAAAATAAATAAGAATAATTCTTAAATAAGTAAAATTGGTTCTTATAGTGAGAAACAAAATAATATCTTAAATATATTTATATGAAAATTATTGATTTTATTTTTCTTCAAGACTACTAAAATATTGTTTTATTGTATTTACGTTATTTTGAACTAAAGAATTATTTTTATTTACTTGAGAATTATTAAAAAAATATGTTACTTTATTTACTTAATTATTTTATAGATATTTTTCTTGTTAAAAGGTTGTTCTATTTATTATTCTTGAGTAAATAAAAATAATTATTGAATAAAAAAAAGTAAATAAAAAAATATTCTTGAATAATTGTAGGGGAATTTAAAGTAAATTTTAGATAAATAAAAATAAAGTAGTTCTTAAATAGATCTAAACTATAATTAAATATTAAATAAAATAACTTTTAAGTAAATTTTAGTCACTTAATTTACATGTTTTGATTATATAGGAAAAGCAGGTTTTGAAGGGATTTGAAACCCTTTACATCACATTAGAGCAAAATGTTGCTAGAACAAATAAAAACACTAAAGCATAAGAAATAGTTAAAAGAAAACCAAAAGCCAAAAAATAGCGACCCAACAACAGAAAAACAAAAAAACAAAAATAGCAAAAACACAATAATTATTTCAAGTTTTTCAAGGTGTTGACCACTTCAATCTCCTAGTTGTAATGCAGTTTGACCATGTCCAAGAGTTCTTTCTTTCAATCTTCAAAGGAATTCCTAAGATTCCCCCTTGCACGAGTGCACAGTCCTCTAGCCTCATCTTTCAAAGTCTTCTTCCCCTTACCCTTAGAGGTTTGGTCATTCTTGAGCATCTCCACAAAATACATCTTACCTTCCCTTAGCTGACTAGAATCTTATCAAACAACACCATCAAGGAACCCACACTATTCTTAATTAAACAATGACTAACTTGCAGTAATTTCCTGATGTCCTCATTTGTTTCCTTTATCCTCCCTTCCATATCAACAAGGTGGCTCTCATACTGGGTCCTAAAATCAGCAAAGGAACACTCCAAATCAATCAACTGTTCAATAAGATTAGAAGAGGATTCCTTTGACTGGTTTTCCATATTTTTCTTCAAGCTTCTAGTCTTGATATTAACCTTGTTAAACTCCTACAATACCCATTTAGCAAGCTTAAAAGTGCATGTAGCACCCAACCATGCCATATCTAGCAATTCAAACATGGAGGTATTATCATCATTCAAATAAGAGAAGTCCTCAAAAAGAGGATTGATCTTCAATGACTCTGGCTTCCCAAGGTTAAGATTGACACCAGCCTCCTCGCTTATAGTTTCCTCAACCGAGGCCTCCTCATTGCCAGGGAACTTGAAGCATCCTCCCCATGGGGAGAGTGTTGACGAGAAGGGGAATCTTCAATAATGACATCTACCATATCCTTTACCTGCTTTGAGGTAGCCTTCTTTGTTGGGAATAGGATTCCATTTAATTGCATTCTAACCATATTTTATTCTATCTCCTAACTCCTTGGAATGTGTTTCACAACACTAGGCTTAAGGAGGGATTAATTTGGAATAAAATAAATATTTAATTTGACAATTGTAGTTATTACTAAATGTTAGAAGTAATTGGGGATACCTTGGGATAGATCCTACAAAATAGGAGCACATGGGTGCACACATGGGAGGTGGGGCACACACCTTAGTTCAATTAACTAGTTGGTGAATTGAGTACACTTCATAAATGCATCTAAGGTACCTACAAAATAGGGATTTTGATTTATATGCATGTTGAGATCCTAGAAAATAGGGGTTGAAGTTCGGTTCAGTTCAGTTCAATTTAGTTTTAGTTGTCTTTACTTGCATGTTAGTCAATCTTAGTTAACTTGGTTTGCATGGACAGATAACAGGTGGCTACATTTAGTTAATAGATGGAGAATCAATCATGCATGTTATTTTGCATGAATTGGTGATAGATATTGCCATGGTGTAGTTGGTTATCATGTCAGTCTAACACACTGAAGGTCTCCGGTTCAAGTCCGGTGCCATAAGCTATTTTGTTTTTAATTTTTTGATGGGAGATAAATTAAAATTTTAAACATATTCTTATAGTTCATATTCTTTACCTTTCAAAACATTTCAAATAATTTAAACCTTTTTTTTATTTACACAAAAGGTTTAAAAAATGAATGTGAAGATGTAATATTATATATTTTAAACCTTTTTTTTTATTTAGAGTGTTAGTTCATAAAATTGAATTGATATTTTGATTTTTGTTTTGTTAAAAATAATATATTTTAAATATAATTGTCATTACAAAGCATTAGATTTAGAGTGCTAGTTCATAAAATTGTATTGATATTTTGATTTTTCATTCTTTGAAAAGGATTACCACAGACATGTTGAATTTCATTTACATTAATTATGAAGATATCATACTAGTTTAAAATATATATTTTATTTTATTTTACTATAAAAATATTATAAATATAATAAAGTGGAATGAAAGAATTAACATTTGAAAATGTTATAATTTGATTGGTATAGATAATAATATACAATGTTATCCACCAAATACAAATCTTTAAAAATAGGATGGGATCACCCTAATCTAAAAAAGATATGTTTCAGTTTTCAGTTAACAAATATTAACTTGGACCGACTTTGGGCGCCCAAGTTGGGATATTTGAGTTACAACTATTGCATGGAGAAGATATTTATAATGCACAGTTAAGTGGGACCTATTTTGGACGCCTTCTTGGAGGATGAGCATGTTTGAGATATTTTAGATAACTACGAGGTTAACACTTAAGTGTTGGGTGCCAACTTTGAGGAGGACTCTCGTTTGGCTATGTCATGCATGTGTGAACTCAACTTGGCAATCCTAGGTGTGGATATTCTCAAGAGGCTTTGTGATTGTATATTTGTTAACTCTTATGAGTTTGTAAGCAAGAATATAGTCTATTATTGCAGCAATTGTGTGAGAAAATATTGCAGGTTGTGAAGAAGAAAGGTTGAAGAACAAAGAAGCATATCAAGCAGAATTGAATCAGTATTATTGTAACATATTCAAAGGTTGAATAATACAAGCAAGATCAAATTCTTCGTGGAGGTTTTTCCTGAAAGGGTTTCTCCACGTGCATGCAGTGTTCTTTCTATTTTTTCTTATATTTCTTCTATCAATCTTCTATCTACTTTCTACAACATAAATTTGATCTAATTCAAGATTAATCATTCACAAGGATTGTGACAAAGAATACTAAAATTGAATCAACAGTTACATAGGATTTACATATTTGAAGCTATTTAGCTACATAATTTACCTTCTTTTTCAACATTTGGTATCAGAGCATATGGTTGGGTAGAGTTTGGGATGCATTTCTCTTAAAAGTTTGAAGGTTTTTTTGGTTGTAGTGGGAGCTTTTAATATTGTGTCAATTGCTGATTTGGAAATTAAGTTTGTTGCAATGACTTCTAATTCTTTTTAGATATTGAAAGGTTTAATGGATCTAGGTATGAGATGTGGAAATTAAAAATGGAAGATCTTCTTGAAGAAAGAGATCAATGGATAGTTGCAAGTAATGCAACAAAAACACCTACAACGATGTCAGATGAGGATTGGGCTAAGCTTGATAAGAAGGAAAGAGGAACCATAAGATTATGTCTTGTTGATACTGTTCTCTTGAATGTTTCAGAGAAAACTACTGCATTCAAATTGTGGAAGAGGATAGGTGATATTTATCAAACTAAAAGCCTTACTAACAAGTTGTATTTGAAAAGACAGTTGTATTCTTTGAAGATGAAAGATGGTGATTATGTTGCAAATCATTTAAATTCTTTTAATTTGATTTTGAGTTAGTTGGCATATGTAGAAGTGAAGCTAGAAGATGAAGATAAATGCATTTTGTTACTTTTTTCTTTACCCAAATCTTGGGAAAATCTAATTGTTGCTATCAATGGTAGTAGCGCAGCTCTGAAGATGGATGATATAATTCCTACTCTCCTATTAGAGGAGATGAGGAGGAAGTCTAAGGAGGAAATCCAATCCTTAATGACTCAATGTCAATCTGGTAAGAAATCCAATCCTCAATGACTCAATGTCAATCTAGTAGAACCCAACTATTGTAGTGGACTCTGTCAATTTGGTAAGAAATCCAATCCACATGCAAATGCAAAAAGGTTAAATGTTATGATATTTGCATCTCAAATTCTAATTAAAACATTTTGGTCTATTGTTTATGCAACATGATCATACCCGAGATGGAAAATTATGATACCTATGGATTCAAAGACATCAAATTTCTCCATTAGTTTTGGGCTTTTGTATACGATGGTTCATCTTATTGACTATTTATACTTAAATTTTTTATCTATAATCTAGAGCATTCTTCTTGCACCATTATGTTGCCTATTGAAACATAGGCTTTGGAGTCTCATTAGCCTACTTTAGTCCTACACTTCTATTTTCTAACAAAAATTTGTTTACATTATTACTAGGTATATTTTCTAAAACGTGCATCCTAATCCTATTCGCCTACTTCAATCCTTTGTAAAGATTGATATGATATAGATAGTATTAAAAAAAATACTATGACTTATGAGTTTGTAACTTTGTTGCAATGTAAGTGTCCAATGAACTTGGGGCATGGTGCCCAAAAGCAACAAAGTTTTCAATAGTGTTTGTGCCCTTTACTTCCATAGGCATAGGAATTCTAAGCATTGGTGTTATCTTTATCACCAAAAAATATTTTCACACAGTAAAGAGGTTATTAAAGCCTCTTCAAGTTTAGAAATCTTGTGGCACTAACAATTATCTTATACTCCTTGCAAATTATTTTATCAGATAAGTCAAATTTAGTTTGTGACTATTTAATCTATTGGAAGCAAAGAAAATAAAGTTAGTTATCTCTTACTCTATGTTTCAAGGGTGACAACTTAGGGTTAGGATGACAAGCTTTAGTATCATATGTGAACATAGGCTGCTATTACATTGTAAGCATTTCATTCAGTTTTCTCTTTGGACATAAACTTAATCTTCAGGGACAAGTAAATAAATATTTTTTATTGTAATTTATCATCTATATCTTTAATTTCACATTTCTACCATGTTGTAAAAATTCATTATTCATATTTCTTATATGGTACCACAACCCATAAGTAGTGCATTTGAATTGGTATGTGAGTTCTAATACAAATCCTTATTATGAAATTCATCAAATATAGGAAAGATTGGAAATAAGAGGTATTATAACTCTCATTACTCTTATTCTTGCACCATTTTTATGTCTTGCATGTTGATGTTTTTACATTAGATTAATGATTTAAATCTTAGGCCTCTCAAGCTGAGGTATTCTTGTTTTAATCTTCTATGTTTTTTTCCTTTTCCTGTGGCGATTTTGTTGTAGGGTGTTGCAGGCACCACCAAAAAGCTTTTCTACGCAAACATCAAATCATGGGATGTTTTCGTTTTCCTGTGGAACAATGGAAACACCATTGCTTCTTCCATTGTAGCTTTTAACAGTTGTTGTGGGAACCACCAAAAATCATTTCTATGCAAACATCAAATCATGGGATGTTTTTGTTTTCCCGTGGAACAATGGAAACACCATTGCCTCTTCCATTGTAGCTTTTAATAGTCAATATCCTAATAAAGTCTTCCCCTTTCCCAATTCGACTTCCAATTCAAAAATTCCCAATAATGTTTTGGCCAAGTCATTCCAGATTCCAATATGCACAAGCAAGGACAACAAGTTGTTTCACAATATGCCCCAAGGAAATACAATTTTATGGACAACAAAGATGTGTACAAAATGGATATCTTTGAAAGCTAAAATTCTACTACATCAAAGAAATATTGTTTAATAAACATTAATAAACAAAAATATATACAAAATGGTTTTGCAAGAGTGTGTGTTGGAAATTCAATGGGCAGAAATAAACTATAAATCCAAATTCTACAACCTTTGCAAGAAATTTATTTTTAAACGATTGAAGAGAATACGAACATCTGCTAAAGCAAAAAAGACTGCCCAACTGAGAGGTAAGGAAAGAGAATAAGTAGGAACAAAGGCTATGTGAGTAATTTTCATTAAGGTGGCTCCATAGGACATGGAAAACTTAAAATGGTAGTTGAATATTTCCCTCACAATGATAAACAAAACAATGTCTCACAGTTTATTATAATGTTTTTGGATTTAAGCATGTAGTTATTTTTAGTATTAATTAATTAACCTTCTATGTATTTTCCTTTTCTTGTGGCGAATTTGTTTTAGGGTGTTGTGGGCACCACCAAAAAGCTTTTCTATGCAAACATCAAAACATGGGATGTTTTTGTTTTCCCATGGAATAGTGGAAACACCATTGCCTCTGCCATTGTGGCTTTTAATAGTCAATCTCCCAGTAATTTCTTTCCCTTTCCCAATTCAACTTCCAATTCAACAATTCCCAATAGTGTTTTGGGCAAGTCATCCCAAATTCCAATATGCACAGGCAAGGACAACGAGCTATTTCACAATATTCCCCAAGGAAATACAATTTTATGGACAACAAAGATGTGCACAAAATGGATATCTTTGAAAGCTAAAATTCTACTACATCAAAGAAATATTGTTTAATAAACATCAATAAACAACAATATATACAAAATGGTTTTGTAAGAGTGTGTGTTGGAAATTCAATGGGAAAAAATAAACTATAAAGCCAAATTCTACAACCTTTTCTAGAATTTTATATTGAAACGATTGAAGAGAATATGAACATCTGCTAAAGCATAAAAGACTAGCCAACTAAGAGGTAAGGAAAGATAATTAACAAGAACAAAGGCTCTATGAGAAATTTTCATTAAGGTGGCTCCATAGGACATGGAAAACTTAAAATGGTAGTTGAATATTTCCCTCACGATGATAAACAAAACAATGTCTCACAGTTTATTATAATGTTTTTGGATTTAAGCATGTAGTTATTTTTTAGTATTAATTGGTTAACTAGTTAAATTTAATAATATATTTATAAAATTAATTATTTTTAATTATTTTAAAATTAATCAATATATTGGGGCTGATGGGAGGGCTAGCTTGATTGGCTAAAGCATCCCTATTGTAGGAAAAGAGGTCCGCGAGGTCTAGTCTCCCCCAAATCTATGGTACCAAAGGGTCTAGCATGACACCACAATCATGTGAAAAAGTTTACCAAGTGCCTTTGCATTTTATGGGGTAGATATCTAACCAGATTCCTACAATCTAAAAATTAAATCAATCAATATATTAGTAAAATAAAACTATTAGTATTTGTGTTTATAAATGTATTATATAATCAATTTTGTTTAGTGATTATTATTATCATAATTTTAAAAGAAATAAAAATAAT
This sequence comes from Sequoia sempervirens, assembly GCA_007258455.2. Classification (NCBI taxonomy): domain Eukaryota; kingdom Viridiplantae; phylum Streptophyta; class Pinopsida; order Cupressales; family Cupressaceae; genus Sequoia; species Sequoia sempervirens. The sequence continues at coordinate 18,902 of VDFB02224169.1, forward strand.
TCTTAAATAAGTAAAACTAGTTCTCATAGTGAGAAACAAAATAATATCTTAAATATATTTATTTGAAAAATTATTGATTTTATTTTTCTTCAAGACTATTGAAATATTGTTTTATTGTATTTACTTTATTTTGAACTAAAAAATTATTTTTATTTACTTGAGAATTATTAAAAAGATATGTTTTGGTTAGGGGTAGAAAATGGGTTTTGAAGGGGCCCAGAACCCTATACAAAAGAAGACAACTAATACACAAGAGATCAACAATAAGCATAAATCAGCCCAACAACAACAAACTGCAACAAAGGATAACTCACATACCACTAGCAACCTAACAATAACCTCTTAACACAGGCTACACATGACACACAAGCATGGGCCCGAAGCCTAGAAACAACCTGGTTTTATCCTAGACCAGAAACCCCACCCAAGTTTTGACTGCAAAAACCACCTGAAACACTCAGGCAACAAAGCTGCAAAACAATAGCCAACCTTTTGCTTAGAAACAGCAGACCAAAACCCCACATAAGAAAAGTAAGTTTAATGGTAAAAACCACCATTAAACCCAACCTCCTAATCAAAAACACCAACACACAAGAGGAGAACCGCCCCTTGACGCACCTAAGTGCATCACAGACTAACTTCAAGTCCACCTCAAGAGGATTGAGCTCCCCTCTATAGGAGAGGATGTTGTGAAAACCCAAACCACCAAAAGCACACCTCTCTAGCAACCTCGGCCTCCACCTCAATAGGAGAAAATTCCACCTCCATAGGAACACATCCAGAGGGAACCAGAGAAGATGACTTTCATCCACGTCCACCACACCCACCTCCAACTCAATAGGAAATGACTCCTGACCATCAAGAGCTATCTTCTCCTCAACAGAAGACATAGTGCACTGAAAATGGAAGAAAATCAAAGCTCCATAAATCTGGGGAAACACACCATCCTTTGGCTGAGCAAGCAGGGGCTCCAAGAGACAAACCACAACCAGACCAACAAAAGTAACCTAGGGAGCAAGAGGGAACAACATTCCACTCCACCATCTCCCAGAATGCAGCACCGAAACTCCATCATCAAAAGCATTCTCCTCAGTAGATAGAACCCACAATGGGTACCCAAAAAATCTGAAAGAGAGCCCAAAAGACATGAGCATCTCCAAGCCAAGAGAAGAACCACTCCTCCCCAACTTAGCACCAAAAAACCTGAGAAGAACAAAGCCTCCTACCAACACACCAAGATCAGCCACTCCCCACCAGGCAAAGGGAAGAGACACAGAGTGCACATCAACACAACAAACACTTGCACCTTCAGCCACAACACAAACCTGGGCACCAAAAGTACCCTGAAAGACTAGCACCCCCTCAAGGAAAAGCAGACTAGCCCAAGAGAAGCTAGCCACCACTAACCCCACTCTATCAACACAACAGGCCTCTGGCACCCACTCCAAAGCCGTACACAACCAAGAAGGAGCCACAACTAAGGCATCAGGGATGAAAGTAACAAAGGGCATCAGGAACCAAACCCTAGCCTCTTCAAACTTCACAACAAGCCCGCAATAAGACCTCAAAACTAGAAAAAACACTCCAAATGGGTCCTCATGAAAATTTTGGCCAGAAGAAACCAGATTAGGAGCCCCGCTCCTCCTTCCTCTAGAAAGCATTCGCTCCACCCACACAAAAAGGAGCAGGATCTACAGTCATCCCTTTGAAGAGGCTCCAACAGACCTCCAAGGTCGCCATCCTCCACGAATGCCTTTGAGGCTTCAACGCCCACAAACACCCTCCCTTCTCACTCGCATCTCTCACCTCGCCTTGCACCATTCTCCTTCCAACCGTCTGGGTCATCATCATCAACAGAATCATCCTTTGCAGAGCAAGAACTCCCTCCATACGTCCTCTAACTACTTCCGCCCATCGCTCTATTCAAACTGCTCCTCTGCAGAGACTCTCGTCCACATGCCATCATTTTTTTTTCATATAAATGTAATTATTAAAAAAATATGTTACTTTATTTACTTAATTATTTTATAGATATTTTACTTGTTAAAAGGTTATTCTATTTACTATTCTTGAGTAAAAAAAAAATTAATGAATAAAAAATGTAAATAAAAAATTATTCTTGAATAATTGTAGGGGAAATTAAAGTAACTTTTAGATAAATAAAAATAAAGTAGTTCTTAAATAGATCTAAACTATAATAAAATATTAAATAAAATAACTTTTAAGTAAATCTTAGTCACTTAATTTACATGATTTGATTGTATAGGAAAAATAGGTTTTGAAGGCATCTGAAACCCTTTACCTCACATTACAGCAAAATGCTACTAGAACATAAAGAAACACTAAAGCATAAACAACAACGAATAGAAAACCAAAAGCCAAAAATAAGCAACCCAGTAGTAGAAAAACAAAAATAGAAAAATAAATAAATCACAACAATTTTTTCAATTTTTTCAAGGTGTTGGCCACCTCGATCTCCTGGTTGTAATGCAGATTGACCATGTCCAAGAGTTATTTTTTTTCATCTTCAAAGGACTTCCTAAGATTCCCCCTTGCACGAGTGTATGGTCCTCTAGCCCCATGTTTCACAATCTTCTTCGCCTTACCCTTAGAGGTCAGGTCATTCTTGAGCATCTCCAAAAAATACATCTGATCTTCCCTTAGTTGACTAGAATCTTATCAAACAACACCTTCAAGGAATCCACATTATTCTTAATTGAACAATGACTAACCTGCAATAATTTCTCGATGTCCTCATTCGTTTCCTTTATCCTCCCTTCCATATCAGCAAGGTGGCTCTCACATTGGGTCTTGAAATTAGCAAAGGAACACTCCAAATCAACCAAACATTCAATAATAAGATCAAAAGAGGATTCCTTTGACTGGTTTGCCATATTTTCCTTCAAGCCTCTAGTCTTGATATTAACCTTGTTAAACTCCTGTAATACCCATTTAACAAGCTTAAAGGTGCATGTAGCACCAGACTGTGCCATATACAACAATTAAAACATGAAGGTATTATCATCATTCAGATAAGAGAAGTCCTCAAAAAGAGGATTGACCTTCAACGACTGTAGTTTCCCAAGGTTAAGATTGACACCAGCCTCCTCACTTACAATTTTCTCAACCGAGGCCTCCTCATTGCCAAGGACCCCATCATCCTCCCTGGGGGGAGAGGGTGGACGAGCAAGGGAATCTTTAATAATGATATCCACCATATCCTTTACCTACTTTGAGGTAGCCTTCTTTCCCTTACTGCCACCTTTTCAGCCCTGCTTCTTTAAGTTTGCAATCTTTCTAGAAGCCCTGTGTTGATTATCCTTAGCCACATTGCCCCTAGCCTCCACAAATTGAACCTTCTCCTTACTACTAGACAGACCAAAGCCCTCCCCATGGATCTCAAGATTCTTCTTGGATTGACAACTACGAGAATCACCAAAACTAATAACAGTGTCTTCTTCATCAGAAAGGGGCCCACAAAAAGCTGAATTCTGCAAAATTAATTTCTTGGCGAGACCCTTCTTCCTTAAAACCCACTTCTTTAAATTTTTAGAGGAAGCAGCCATGAGGGAAGAGGAACCCCCCCTATGTTATCCTCCTCAACATTCTATTTAACATCACCATCAACACTCATTTCTGAGCCATTCGAAGAAGATTCCTTACTAGAAACCTTCTCCTTGGCTTTAATAGACTTTGCATGAGTATGAGCACACACATGCTCCATAATGAGAAAAATAAGGCCCTCATGGAGAGCAAGGGCCTTCTGATTCTTCAAGTGAGCATACACATAAACTTCCAAAGATAATAGAAGAAAAAAAGGAAAACAAAAGAGTAAGTGCATGGATCTATGACACAATTTTGGCTCTTAAGATGCCACTTTTTTTTTTGAAATCAGCAAAATCTAATTTGCACAAGAAAATGAAGATAGTTACGCTCAAAATTTCAAGATGCAACAGGAACAAGAGTTGAAGTACTCTGAGTCTAGTTTCAAAGCTAGAAATTCTTTTTGAAATTAATGAAGATTAAGGGTCTCAAAAAGGGGGGGGGGGGGGAACAAGTCTTATTTCTATCAAAAAAATAACATCTAGTGTTTGAGGGCTCCCCCCTTTTTAATTAACTTTTTTTTTAGAATTTCAAAAATCCGAATAGTGAGAAATTAGCCAACACCATGTAGTTTATCCTCATTTTTTTGGATAATTTTAATGAATATATAATATTTTATGAATTTTCAAAGTGGGCACATCCTAAAAAGCTGAAATTTGAGTGTGCTCCCCCCTAAATTTTTTTAAAACTAATAAAAATTGAAAAAAAAATCATCACGTGTAGAATGGAGTCTAGTTTTAAAAAATGTAATTTGTTTCACGTTTCAATGAACGAGTAAAAATCTATCCTAAAACTAGCACATGTTGGTTTTTGACAAAAAATGGAGGCAATTATAAGAGAAGTTATGGATCAAAACCTTAACTAAATCAAAATGAAAAAAGAATTATATATTTAGATAGCTAAGAGAGACGTTAACACCATCACGGTATTTTTAGAAACTTGCATTGAAATACATGCAAACATGATGATGAGCACGACCAAAAATGTGTGAAATTTTGTTACCCTTTCAAAAAATCATGTCTTTTGCATGAAATGGTTGTCCAATCCTTTGGGTTGGATGCCCAATGCAAAATCCAACACATTGGGTTGGTATTTCCCAATGCAACCCATTTGGCGAGTGCCAAATTTTGTGCTTGCCAAATGGGTTGCTTAATTTGGCTAGCGCCAAATTTGGCGCTCGCCAAATGTCATTCATGACTTTTGGAATGCATTTTTCTAAACTCTTTCATTTTCTCTTTCTCTACCAGGGAAACTATATATGTTGACTTTTACATATGGACAATTACTTTCTTATACTTTAAGTTATATTTCATGTATATAGTTTCAAGATGTTTGAGAGTGGTTTAAGATCTCTAAGAGTTATGCAAATTCTAGTTTTTGGAAGATTTTAAAAAATTTCATATAGTCAAATTTCAATAATCAACATGTCAAATTTCAGTCACCAGGATGTCAAATTTCAGTAATCAAGAGGTCAAATTTCATCTTTCTCTTTATTTCACTCATTTTCATCTCTTATTCTCTAGACCTCTCTCTCTCTCGATATCTCCATCCGTTTATCTGACACTCTTTCCCTTGAGCTCAAGAACTACGTCTCTACATTTCCATCTCTCTCCTTCCCTCTCTAATATGTTTCTCCCTTCCTCCCTCCCTCCTTCCCTCTCTACATTTCTCTATCTCCCC
>VDFB02224170.1:0-11733 GCA_007258455.2 Sequoia sempervirens
GTGACTAGCATCCAAAGATGAAATAATCATAAATTTTAATTTAAGCAAGGAATGCCTCAAAACTACTACTATAAATCCCCATTATAGCTCAACATTTGAGCCAGAATATAGTGCCTGAAATTGCTTTCCTCTCTAATATGGATTGTTGTCTTTTCTCTCATAAATAGAAGCTTGTATGCACTAAATATTTTAAAGACATAATTGAATATCCACCTATTAATAGTTCCATTAGCATCTAAGATTGCAATTAGAGCTCTCCTGGAAGTGCTCATCTTCTTAGACAATTTATATCCTAGCATGAAAGGGGGTGCCTTATTGTTCTGACCTGTTGTGAATCTATGTAGTATTTAGAAGATTTCATCTGGAATCATCAAAACTTGAAGTGTACAAAGAACTTGGAATAGCATCTTTGGAAATAAAGGAACCTAAAGTATAATTATAGTACATCAGTTCAAGATTCCATACTGAGTCACCATTGTGTTCACAATTTTAAAGATTGCTTCTGGAATAAAAAACAATCATCTAAATTGTGAACTCATGGTGAGTCAGTGTGACATCTTGGTCTGGTCTACTATTATTATATTTTATGTTCCTTTATTTGTAAAAATTATTTTCCAAATTCTTTGTACACCTAAAAGTTTTGGCATTATTTGTAAAAATTCTTTTCCAAATTCATTGTACACCTAGAATTTTTGGCATGCAGCAAGACATTTAAGGACTTGTATATCATATCTTTGCTCCTTTCCATGTTTTTTCTCTTTCACAATTACTGATATCATTAACTTTATGTCATGCTTATTTCAGAAAGTTTGTATTGAAAAACAAGGAGAGCATCTACTCTGTTACTTCAACAACATACAAAGTTTGACAAGTAACATATTACACCATTTTGCTTTTATGTTTGTAGTTAACAATTTCTAAATCATATATTTTGAATGGTTGCAAAAAAATATCCTTTCAAATTTCCTTAGAATTGATCATTCCTATTCTTTTATGGCAACTACTTTATATGATTCAATTAATCACTAGCCTGGCTCACTGATTAACTATTTATTCATTGATTTCATCTTATTAAAAAATGTGATTTTTTTATTTAATCATTGATATTGTGTTTAATTTTCCTATTTTGCAAAACATGTGCATTCAAAAACAACAACATCTAAAAATATATTTCAAGAGCTTATAGAATTTGACAAGTAACATATTACACCTATTTTGTTTTTATATTTCTAATGTGTTTTTTTATTGTGCATAAAATATAAAAAAAAATGAATCAAAAAAATCATTATGATCCTTTGTGGTAGGCTCGAGTTGCATTTTCATATCCAGATTCCTACTATGCAAGCTACATTGCTACATATGCTCCACAAATGGTATTCTTTTATTTAAATTTGTGGTCACCTATCTTTTTTGTAAAGATTTTATCTCATTGGTTTAAGCTATGCTGTTTATCCACATTATTAGCTTTTGGCACAAAATTGCCTTATTGCAAAATAAATAATTTGTTTCAAGAGCTATTTTGATGGTTTACATCATTATTAGTTACCATGATTTATTTGACCCTTTTCATTGGTGAAATATATGTAGATTCCTCCTCATATGCTTCTAGTGCAACAAGCTGGTCTTCAATTACCTCCATTAGATACAATTGAGGAACCTGTCTATGTAAATGGCGCAATTCAAAGGTAAAAAGTGGTGATGAATAATAGTGCAGAAAGGTAATACTATAGTTTTTAAGAGTGGTCTAGGTCTGCAATTGTCTATTTTTTCTCTTGTTGCTCTCAGCTCTCATCCTGATGATGGATCATGTAGTGTGATCCAAAACATTGATGCAAAAAATTCGCACACAATCGAATCCAGAAATCACTCCAATAACATTATGGATTGTGGAAACTTGGTATTACTAATAATGATTTGTCAAACTTTTTGATAATATAATCTGAATTCACACAATATCAAAGAAAGAGAGTAAGACCAACCTTGCAAGAAGACACACTAAAATGTAGGTATGAGAAGACCTACATTGCATCCCTGCACTTAGGGGAGAGGACCTAGTAGTTGTGCACCCTAACTTTGTGCTCTTAATTATCCCACGGAAATTCCCAAATCACTCCTGCTTTTACAGCAGCTTTCAGTTTGGCAAGTCCCCGCCATTTCTATAACTAAGGTTCAGGGCCACAGCACTGAAGCCATGATGCTACACTGTAAGCTTTTGCCAAGGTGTCCAAAAGGTCCCAAAAAGGGAGACCACCACTTGTACATTCACAACATGTTTTATTGGAGCACCAATGTGGAAATCACAGATTATTGTTTTAACCAAAGGAATACCTTGTTTAATTATGGTAGCTACTATCAATAATTGAGAACTTTTAAAGTCATGCAACCTATTGGTCCAACACTGAAATCCTAAAGTTCACGGTCCAATACATAAAAAGATATATTATATAAACAACTACTATCACAACAATTGAAACATGCTCAGGTACTGGGTACTCTCCCCTAGGTTAATGTACTTTATGACTGAGTTATACTTCTTTTACTGCCAATTATATTACTGCTAAACTACTTGTCCCTTTATATTTAAGAGTGTAGCTTTTGCTTCTAACACATATTGACCATTGTGAAGTAGCCTGTTGTAGTTGGTTAGTTGTACAACAGTGTATCAGTAGGCTATTCACATATGGGTGCTCTTGGGTTAGTGTTCATATGTATAATTTTTTTCCATGAACTTGTGCAGAGGTCCAATGAACTTATCAATTATGATAATAAGGCTAGTGGAAATAGCTGATGAAAATATTCTTAAAGTATCTTACCAAATTTCTGCTAAACCTTACATAGCTAATACTCTAGCAAAGATGGATATCCCATCCAATAAAAAACAACAGTGTAAGACATAGTGCACAATTGCACTTCAATAAAAATACCAAAACTGCAAACATTTTTTTTTGAAAAAGAAATATCAGCTTTCTCAGTGCCTGTCAATTTATTTCTTCAGTCTTTTTATGTAAGTTGCAGAATATATGAACATAACCAAAGATCTACGATATGCCACAAAGGAGATCCTACCCAGAAAACAATAAACAAGATTGCATAAAACTAAGTTGCCTGAAGAAAATATAGCAAGTCAAAATTCTTAGTCCAAGATACTTGAAATGTAGTTCAAAAAGAGGTAACCAACAAAAACACATCTAAATATGCTTGCAAACTATTTCCTCTAGGAGGCCTCAACCTTCATAGGAACAACCTCCAGTTTGATGGATTTCATGTTCCTCGTTAGAGCCCAATAATTTCTCAGAACTTTGTGGATTGAGACGTTGTGGAGAAGAGTTATGGTGTAAAATAGTGTAAGGTAAAGACTAATCAACCATATTCATCATTTATGAAGAAACAATGAAGTCATCTATGGTGATTGGATTGCTATGAATATTGGAAAATTGAAGGCCAGATGAAGATGCCATAGGATTAGAGTCCGCTTGGCCAAAATTCAGTTGAGGCTCGATAATGATGTCTGTGTGACTGACACCAAGACTATTTGTTGTTGCAAGCAAGGCAATGATGGCATTGTTACTGAGAGTAGGAACAATGTTGTTAGTTCCAGCCATTTGATTATTGTTCTCCATGAGTTTTGCATAGCTGAATCTAGAGAGATTAATACAACCCCTTCTTCCTCTCGTTCCTCTTCCACGCCCTCTACCTCTACCCCTCTATGCCCCTGCCCCTACCTCAGCCTCTAGGATTTGTTGAAGCTCCCCCTGTCACCTACAGAGGTAAGGGTGATATAGTAGCTCTTCCATGTGATGTAGTAATTGAATGTATTAGAGCTACATTGGATTGGTGCTCTATGTTGGATTCCAAGGTCTGTGACTTATCCATTGCACCCTGAAATTCAAACAACTATAAACCAGTACTCTTGGTAGGGGGCTTTGACAACATCTTTGCACTCGTAGGCCATGTACTTGCCCGACGATGTAGCGGGCCTATTCGCGAAGATCAGATCGTGGGTTTTAAGAAATTCTTTGCTTTCCACCCCAACAACAAACAAAAGACACACAAAAATCAGAAGCTTCTAAAAGCAATAAAGCCAAACCCTTGGAAGGATCAGAGACGACAACAATAAAATATTAGCTAGTCAGTAGTCACTCAAATATGCTATTTCTGCTTGTACCTGACCAGGTTAATATGGGTTTCCTTAATTTTGAAGGAATAAAGATCAGCTCAAGTTCTAATAAAACTGTTAGAGCTTTGGGCATGGTTCTCATTGATAGAGAAGTCAAACTAACCACAACAAGATACTGCATCCTCTGCAAATTTGTGATCAAATAGGAATGGTATATGGTGAGGCATGCAGCAGAAGTGCAATGGTAGGATTTAGAGTGAAGAGTATTTTTTTTATGTAATAAAGTCTTTCCTGCATGTGTCTTTGATCACTGTGAATGAATCTTGTAGATTTGTTGTGGCGTTGTGCCATGCAATCTCTTAAAGATTTAATGGATGTTTTTGACTGCCTCTCTCTTGATGAGTTGAATAGTACCTAGAGTCCATGGACAAATTACAAAGCCATAGTTAATTTTACAAAGCCAATTAGGATTTCATGGGCCCAGATCAAGTCAAAGATTATCAAGAAACCCTGCAGTTTCAGTCATTAAGCAATTTTTTATTTCTAAGACCTTTGCTCTATGCCTGCAATCTTACGCCATCATGAACAGAAATCTAGAAGGTCTAAGAGATTATACCCAAGAAACAATGAACATGAAGTGACAAATGGAAGATGTGGTCAAGCAGATGAAAGAGATCTTTGAGATCATGCAAATGCATCAGTAAATTTAACGGGACACAAGGTGTCACAGTTGCAGATTTGGAAGGCCTTCATGTATGGGAGCTGAGACTATCCTTTCGAGCTCCACATTTGTCTCACCGGATGGAAGATGTGGAATCTTCTTTCAATCAAATTATCCATAAAAATTCTTTGGGCTTTGAATTTTGAAACCAAATCAGCATATGAATCTGGACTGAAACATTTCTTGCTTCTCCAAATGACAGAGAAAGTTTCAGGCATGCATACCTGGAGCCCATTTTAGACGATAGACTAAAAGCATTTAGGCTTAGATGACGAATCAGAGTCAAATGTCAGAAATCCCTTTCAGAAACTAACCTGTAATTTTAAACCCTAAAAAAATCAAACAGAGACTGTGGAAGTGATTTACCTCAAGACTTAAACAGGGTATGGGCATCGACCAAAGTATACCAAAGAAAGGCATTTTGTCAGATGTTGTAATTGCAACTGCCCTGGCAGAAATATTATGAGAAAAGTTGAAGAATAGACAAGGCACGTGAACCATCCGAAAGAATGCTTCAAGAGGACAGGGTCTCATGGAATGTGATGATTGCGGAATATGCACAAAATAAGTTTGTTGCAAAGGCCTTAGAAACTTTTAAGCAAATGCAACTGGCAGGTGTAAAGCCAGACTCCACAACCGTTTCAGCGTCCTTCCTGCCTCAAATAAACGTGGCTGTCATTGTTGCAAGATATGCACCAAATAGATTCATCTAAGTGTCTTGTAAACTTTCAATCAAGTGCAGTTAGCAGCGCCTAAGTAAACATGTATGGAAAGTGTGGAAGAATAGACAAGGCGTGTAGACAATTTGCAGAATGCCATATCGGTCGGCCCTAATGTTGGGGGTTTCTTGTAAAACAGGGGAGGGGGCTTTTTGTGATAAGAGCGCATGCCCTTTCTAAAGCCTGAGACGGCCATCAAGACAGGAACGACATGGCTCTGTTATTCCCGTCACCACACTGGTTTTTCACTAATTCATCTATTGAGAGGTCATGGATGCTCGTAACCTCCGGCCGCCTCGGCTTTATCTGCTGCTCCTCTGCCATATTTTTACAATCTATGAATTAATCTTCTGTATCTGTTTAACACTGATATGCCTGCAAATCAAAGAAAGTTTGCTGAATCGTTGCTGCTTGCAGATTTTCCATGAGAAATAAGGATCACAAACCTTTGATTTTCACCCAAAATCTTATCGGCCAAATATTAACGGTGATATGTAACCGCGATTTTTCAGACATCTGATTTTGCAATTTCCCGGTGGAATTTCTAATAAAATTTAATATTTTTTTAATTAATTATTATTATTAAAATTTAAATACTTTAAAAATATAAAATTTAAACATAAAACTATTTATAAATTATAATTAAATTTAAAATTTTAGCATTAAATATATAATTATTTATAAAATATAGAAATTAAGTTAAAAATATTAACATTACAAAGAAAAACTAATATTAAATTGCATTATCATTAACTTTAATGATTCAAAAGAATTAAATACTGAACAAAATATATTGTTCACATATATATTTTCCCTAATTCAGTTTCTCTTAAGAGGTTAACATTGTTATCTTGACAAATGAAATGTGGTAATGATCGCAGGATATGCAGAAAATGGATTTGTTAAAAAGGTTTTAAAATATTACATGCAAATGCAACTCCAGGTGTAAAGCCAAATCCCACGACCTTCCTATTATCCTCCCTGTGTATTAAAAAATGGGAGCTTTGGAATAGAATATGAACATCCATCAAAGCATAAAGGATAGAGGGATTGTGTCATATGTAGTCGCAACTGTCCTGGTAGACCTGCATTAAAAAATATGGAAGTATAGGCAAGACATGTGAACCGTCTCACAAAAAAGAAATGTGATCTCATGAAATCCAATGATCTAGTGATAGTCACATGATAGATTTTTAAATAGAGTTTAAGAAAATAAGAGATGGAAAACCAGATTCAACATTCTACCTATTCTATTATGAAAGTTTTGAAATTGAGTATGGATATCCATATGAAAGATATGTATGCAAAACTATGGAAGTTTAGACTAGGCGTTTCAGAATAAATAAAGTATTTTAAAGCATATGCAAGGGTTGTATAATATATGCAGTATTCAAGTTGAAATGATCATTCAAAGGTTTGAACAGGGTCGCCAAAACTGATTTGTTCTCCTCACTCGCCGTTGGACCTCTGCAACCGCCATGCAAATTAACTTGAATACAATGTTGAAAAACATTCTATGGCAAACTCTGGCAGAAGCTGGAAAATGCAGAGCCAACACACAATGATCTGAACATTTTTTTCAGTGCCTCTTGCAACCTATAAATCTCCGACTGCAGGCTCCATTGATGTTAGCTTCTTTAAATTAAATAAAATGAAAATAATGACAGTGGAATTTTAGAACATTTTCAACCTATCCTCAACCAATGGCTTCAGAAAAAAACCAAATATAAAATAATTACCGTGGCTTGAAATGGCAAATCCATGCAGAGCGCTAAAATTTCAGTGTATATTCATGCACAAAAACCATCAAAACAGATTTTCCCAAAACAAAAACAGAAAACAGAGAGATAGTCATCCCATTATTCAGATATACAGAGGAATAATACAAATGCTAGACATAAAATTTAAAACTGGGAGGAAATTATTATAGATTTATAGGGAATGAAGCGATGTACACATATGATTTCACGCCAAGAGGCATTCTACAGTCACAGTGGAGTGAAGAACTTCCGTCAACAAAAACAAAATCCATTTAAATTGACGGCCTTCTATCTGTTGTGCTGGGGGGTATATTAAAACGTTCTTCTGCATGTTGTGCTGGTGGTGATATTAAAGTGATCTTCTACTTGTGTAACGTCTGATTTTAATGTGTTTGCTATTATGTGTAATGTATGATATTAAAATGTCAGACAGCAGACACATAAACGCTATAATATGAGATGTTACACATAAAAGCAGACACATTAATATCTGACACTGTAATATCTGACGTTTTAATATCATATGCTATACATAATTAAATTTAGGACTCCATAGGTGATTATTTCCATTTCCACATGGAATAAACTCGTTTTGCTGAATAGATCTGATACTTCAATTAAGGCCACCATTGGGTGAAAAGGCTTGGCAGCAATAATAGCTTTTACTTTTCAGTCTGATTTTAGCAATTTCCATCAAATATAGACCACCAAAAGCTACAAGTCTCCATCACATGGCTATGGAAAGGTTATTTTCGAACCTTTCAGGGGATTAATGGATAGGTCCCTCACCCCTTAGCCTCACAACTTAGAAATCAGGTCCTAATTCTGGGTATGGGCTAGCATGGTATTCAGGCCATATCCAAACTGTACCATACTCATATCTATACCTGCCGGTATGTGTACCAGGTACCAGGGAATAGGGGGGTGGCATATCCTGCCACCTTGGTTTGTTTCTTAAAAGGGACCATAGTTTTTGTGGGGGCAATATATAATCAATCTTACCATGTAATTCAACAAAGTTGTGCAATTCATTTGGATTACTTGTGCTATACAATCCATCAAACACGTACAGTAGCACTTTGGATTTGATTTACTTTTTAAAAATGCCATTTAAGATTTTTTGTAATTCAATTGATTAACAAAATAGATTTATTCATTATATGATATTGAAATGACTATATATATAGCTATTTTTTGGCTAACATGATCATAGTTCCGGTAAGAGGCAACAAAGGAACTTCCATGTGATTAATATACAATAGTTAACCACCATATATGAAAACTAGTGTGTTAAGCTGAAGATGGTTTTATTCATCTAATTACTAAATTAGAAAAATATATCAAGTGTACGATTGTTCAAATTAAGAAGTTTCTAGAAATTCATAAATATATGTCCAACAAGATATTTAATATACTCAAGCCTGCAAGCCATCAACCCTTCCACCTAATGTACACACCACATGAACTTATTCCGTGGATAAGAAATAGAAGAGCACATTCTTCTTAATTACATGGCAAAATGCCTGCAGCCGAAGAATCTCTAAAACTGTATCTAGTCATTAGGATGGTCACAGACCCATTCTACCACATGAGACAGATCCTAGACTAATTGTAAGCTATACACAATGGAGTCAAAAAATAGACAATGATGTTTTATACAATAGACTCCTTGGTGCCCTCTACAAATTCCTCAAAATTCCAATCGTTGAGAATGTCTCTGCGATCAGCATGGCACCTTGTCAAAAGTGGGCTAACGAGACCTTGGTTGCTGTTAACAGTGGAGTGTGATAGAATAGGAACAACCCTTGCCCTAACTGTATTGACTTCTATAAAAGGTTGCTGGGAATTCTTTTTGGACCAACATCCTGCTATAGTTCCACATCTCTGCTGCTCTTCCTGGGAGCTAAAGGAGTATGACCTCAAGTTAGATTGAGTTCATTGTACTACCTGGCAGGTCAAGCATGCTGGACTTATGGCTGCAGTGAGATAGCCTCAACCCTCAGTAGATTTGTCAAATTTTGCTATAACAGTCAAAATCTGCTATAACAATCCCTGCATTAGAATGCTAAATTTTTTTGACAAGTCTACTGAGGGTTGAGGCTATCTCACTGCAGCCATGAGTTTAGCATGGTTGACCTTCCAGGTAGTACAACGAACTCAATCTGACTTGAGGTCATACTCCTTTAGCTCCAAAGAAGAGCAGCAGAGATGTGGAACTGTAGGAGAATGTTGATCCAAAAAGAATTCCCAGCAGCCTTCTGTAGAAGTCAATACAATTAGGGCAAGGGTTGTTCCTGTTCCATAGCACTCCACTGTTAACAGCAACCAAGATCCCTTTAGCCCACATTTGACAAGGTGCCATGCTGATCGCAGAGACATTCTCAAGGAATTTGTAGAGGGCAGCGAGGTGTCTATTGTATGAAACATCATTGTCTATTTTTGGATTCCATTGTGTATAACTTAAAATTAGTCTAGGATCTGTCTGATGTGTTAGAATGGGTCTATGACCATCCTTAATGACTAGATACAGCTTTAGAGATTCTTCAGCTGCAGGCATTTTGCCGTGTAATTAAGAAGAATGTGCTCTTCTATTTCTTATCCACGAAATAAGTTGATGCGGCGTGTATATTAGGTGGAAGGGTGATGGCTTGCAGCTTAAGTATGTTAAATATCTTGTTGAACAGATATTTATGAATTGGTTGAAACTTCTCAATTTAAACAATCATACACTTGATATATTTTTGTAATTTAGTATTTAGATGAATAAAACCATCTTAACACACTAGTTTTCATACGTGGTGGTTAACAATTGTATGTTAATACTTGGAGGTTCCTTGGTTTCCTGGAACTATGATCATGCTACCAAAAATAGAGCTATATATAGTCATTTCAATATCATATAATGGATATAATGGATAAATCTGTTTTGTTAATCAATTGAATTACAAAATGGCAAATCTCAATGTATCGCAGCCAAGCTACAAATGATTACCACTCAATTTGATGATTTTATTTGTCAATTTAAGTTCAATTTAAAACTTTACAAAAACTTCGAGGACAGTTGAACAATTTCAATAATGTTGCATTACAATAAAGAAGTTACAGGACCAATACAAAATGATTTATCCGCATTCTCAGTCTTCCAATTTCTCACGACTAAGCTATCTTTCACAGCATAATGAAATTTGCACTCTTCACAAGCAAGACTTTACTGGCAGTTCATTTTTGCTGACCCAAAT
This sequence comes from Sequoia sempervirens, assembly GCA_007258455.2. Lineage (NCBI taxonomy): Eukaryota > Viridiplantae > Streptophyta > Pinopsida > Cupressales > Cupressaceae > Sequoia > Sequoia sempervirens. The sequence continues at coordinate 10,557 of VDFB02224170.1, forward strand.
TTGGTGTGGTCTTATTATCTGCGCAGCTTCCCAGCCAGCCCACCACACACCTTCTTTCCTTTCCAAAATTTCCCTTTTACCAGGGCGCCACTTCGCTGCAATTCTATTCCTCCTATTCACTCTTATCTATGACTAAAGGCACGCTTTTCTTCTGCTCCCTTTCTGTACAGCCAAATCAAAGATATTTTATTTAAAATCCTTCTATGTTCCCAAAGCCGCGCCTCTTCATTTCCCTTCTAATCGGCCTTCTCAGCAGTTATCATATTTTTCATTTTAATTCACTTCACATTATTAAGAAAAGGCGCCTCTTCACCTTCTTTTTTTATTTACCTAAACTCCTCCATATTTCCACTGCCAATTCCATTTGAATGGAATTTAAATTAGATGAATTAAACTCCTCCATATTATTTGAGTGGAATGAACCATCATCTAATTTAGCCACAAATCAAATATAGTAAAATCCAAAGACAATCCACATCAAGAAAAACCCATTACCTTTGATTCCTTGTAGTGATACAGAGCTATGCTAATCCCAAAGTAGATTTAAATAACTTATCAGCTGATAAAGTGTAGAATAAATGAAGTAACAAATACATCCCAACAAATAAAAAATATAGAACCAAAGCTATATTTCACAGCTCCGAGCTGTCATTTACTGAACTCTTGAAGATCAAACCCAATAAAAATATAGAACCATTGCTAAATATCACAGCACTATTTCACAGCTCCAGGCTGTCATTTTACTGAACTCTTGAAGATCAAACCAATAAATATAGAACCATTTTATAAATATCACAGCACTTGTTCTATATTTTTTATTTGTTGGGATGTATTTGTTACTTCATTTATTCTACACTTTATCGGCTGATAAATTTTTTGAATCTACTTTGGGATTAACATAATTCTGTATCACTATAAAGATTCAAAGGTAATGGGTTTTTCTTGATGTGGAGTTTGGATTTGAAATTGCAACATATGTCAAACATGACATATTGTCAAATGGAATGACAAAAATGTCATTCTCTAAACTCCAAAATTTAATTCAACACTAAAATACAACAAAAACTTAAAAACTAAATTAAACAAAGATTAAATTCACAAATATTTTTTTAGGTGGCGCTAATCGCTTATCCGTTCCCGTGCTCTTGCACCACAACCCAACAAAGGTATGGATGTA
>VDFB02224172.1:0-13375 GCA_007258455.2 Sequoia sempervirens
TCTCTACATCAGCACTTTCCTTTGCAACTACCGGCATCGCAATCTGCTCACGAGGCGGCCTAGGGAGAGGTCGTCTCCCCTGTCGTGTAGGATCCGGCTGTGCACCAGGCCTATCCTGTGCTGACCCCCCACCTCTCCCCTGAAACTCCTTCATATCAAAATAATTTGGGATTTGGTTCAATACAAACTCACAGTATAATTTTCTAAGAAAATATTGGGGGACTTCACAGTTATTGCATGGTGGGTAATCAAAGACCATATACCATCTATCATAAAAACGGTTCCTAATCTCTACGTGGTAGCACCAATGGATAGGAAACCTCTTTGCATTGAGGGTGAGATTTTTGATTTGTTCTGGAATGCGATGAATAGAGAGCACAAAATGCGCCTTTAGTAATCTTTAAATATTTAACTTGTTTATATGATAATTTATCTGCATAATATGCCCTTGATGTTTGCCTCCTATTTTGCCATCCAGATATTTGTTGGGTAATTGCATCCACATTTTTTAACAAATCTTTCAATGAATCTGCTAGATGTATCCTTTCTGTGGTTGAATAATTTTGATCACTCAACCTACTAATAAGATCTTCAACTTCTTTTTTGTTGTTTTCAATTTCACTCCTCAAATTTTCTTGAGTGCCAGGAGGGTATTGAGAGAATGGTGGGGCAGGTTGATTTTGTTGTTGAGGTTGATTTTGTTGAGGTTGATTTGGTTGAGGATTTTCCTCCTCTTGTTGAGGATTTCCTACAAATTAAAAAAAATCATTCATTTCTAAACTAAAACAAACAAAATCAATTTAAAAAAAAAAATTCATTAGAAATACCAAACAAAACTTACCTCTTGCATCTCTTCGTCGTCGGGGTGCCATATTTGTGAAGAAAATTGAACTCAAGTTGATCAAGTGTCAAGAAGTCACCTCCTCAACAACGCGAGCGCGTAGTGCAGGGTTTTTGGCCGCGGGCAGAAATGGAAATCAGAAAAAACAGAAATGAAGAATGTTACTTTTTTTTTTGCTTTTAAAAAGACAAAACGCGTTCGCATTATAACGCGAACGCGTTTTGTCTCATTTTGCACTTTTGTGGCCACAAAAGTGCGACCATCTTGGTGCACTTACCCAGTTCTGATTCTACAATAGATCATGTTGCTTTTATTAAAGGCCATGTTTGTAAACCATACATCTTTACTGTCTTGATCAGAACAAATACTTACAATTCTGAGGATCAGCTTAAAACAACAATTGTGAAAGCAACAAAAGTTTATTTTGAAGCAAAGTGTAAACTATTGCTTTCAAACATAGTAAAGATATCTACCCTTGCTCCAGAAAAAGGCTGCACTAGCGAGCCTATGCTTTGACTGCTCTTTTACAATTTTCATTATTTCTCCTAGTCTTGCCTTTTTAATGCTCACTATGGGATGTTAAGACTTTTGTTTTACAATTATGATCATAATTTATTCCTATGTTTGCATATATATATACATATATATATATACATGTACATATATATATACATATATACATATACATATACATATATATATATATGTATATATATATGTATATATATATGTATATATATATGTATATATATATGTATATATATATTTGCACATTCATTGACCTCCCATCCTTTTGATTTTAACATGGTGCCCAGATTGTTTTTAGTCTACACTATCACTATGCTTCTTGATTCTTGTTATATGTTGGAATTTTTAGCTCTTTTATGCATATTCTAAATTCACTTCTTCCCTTTATAATCATTGAATAGCACTATTATCTTCAATGGAAAACATATAACAATAGTCAAATACTGAAAATGGTTAACAAAGAAATATGTATAGTACTTGTATATATATTTTTATATATTGCAATATTCAAACCATGTTATTCCTCTTGTGATCATCCATAGATATACATTTATATCCACATGGATACATATATATATTGTTATATGTTTGTGTGTAATTACTTTGACAATCATAACTAATATTCAAATAAAAAATAATGAAAATAAATAACATTAAAGTAATAAATTATCTACTACCACATAAGCATTGGGAAAAATATGCCATACCTAAATTTATGGACTGACATTTTTTTAAAGAATACTTTTTTATTGAATATTAGTAATTAAAGGAATGACTAATAACTCTTTAAAAAGGGACAATCCTTTAATATTCCATATTTTTCACAAATATTATTTAATCCATAGCTTCAAGTTTGCCATGTATTTATCTGCATATGTATTTTAAAATAATTAAATAATAATCTACCAATTGATTAATTAGCTTAGACAAAAAGGACGAATATAGATTTGCATCTAGGTCTAATAAATATAAAACTAAGATAGAGGTAAAATTATATCATGCCTGAAGCAATCTATATAATAGTTGGCTTGGAAATTCAAAATTCAACCTACATTATTTGGCACTAAATATTATAGAGAAATAGGGAAACTGTAAAAGAGCTATTAAAAAGACATTTACTATGTAACAATTGCTTTCTCAATTCTAAATTCATAATTTTTTTGCAATCCTTATTGACCAATGAGCAACATTTAGGAACATCCTTTGTTAAAGAGGTAAGCTCCACGTCATCATTAAAAACCCTGGGTAAGTCTTCTCTATTTCTATATAATATTTAGTGCCAAGTCCATGGAGAATAGAAGAGGTGAAAAAATTACTAACCCTAACCATATATTTTTGATGAAAGAAAGAATATTTAACTATAATTGCTCATATGGTAGTCAGTATAATGTCAACGACGCACAAAGATAACTACAAACAATAAATGAAGGGACAAAACTATATGTGTATGTGTATGTGTATGTATATGTATATGTCTATGTATATTTATATGTATACGTATATGTATATGTGTATGTATGTATACATATATGCATGTATATGTATGTGCATATATATGTATATGTATATGTATATGTATATATATGTATATGTATATGTATATGTATATATATGTATATGTATATGTATATGGATGTGTATGTGTATGTATATATGTTTGTATAATGTTGATCTATAGAAGTCTCTTTTGAGCATTTTACTGTTTCCCTCCTCCTCTATATTGCTTGCAAAAATATAGTCTTTTGTACATTGCATTTTTTGCATAATATATGATAACACTCCATGCAGTTTGTGAGGCCTTGCTCAGGCCTGTTCAAAACAATGGTAGAGTTTCTTGACCACATGGGTTGGCGGTGGTGGAGTTGGTTGCCTCACTCAATGGGTATAGAATGGTAAAAACCTGCCATAAACCTCCACTAGCTAGCATATTGGATTGTTTAACAAGTGTTGTGTTCTATAATTTGCACTATCCCATCCCCCTATTATTGTTGTAAGTTGTTTTCCCATTGTCTTTTTTTCCATTCCATACACATCTAACCATAGATATATATTTTGATATAGATTGAAATAAAAATTTTCTTTGTAGTAATATTATATTGGCCTCGATGCAAGCATAGATGGACAAGGAGAGATGAAGCGTAAAAGATTCCCATAGCTGTAACCATAATCAAGGTTTGTTTTATAAATTTATATTTTACTAACTTATACATTGACCCCTTTTCTTTTTGTAGGGCTAGATATCCTCTAGTACATACCAAAGTTATACATTCACCCCTTTTCTTTTTGCATGGCTAGATATGTTCTAGTACATTACCAAAATCAGGTATCTTTATAAAGTTATTTGTATACATTGTATGCTTTGAAGAAAAACCTATGTTATTTCTTTCATGTCTTCTTTTTAATGATATCTATGTATTTCATCTATGGAATTGGTTCTGCTTTGAAACAAGACCTCTTGTATATTCTCCTTTTCCTATATTTATCAACATTACAGACAAATTCCTCCTCCACAGTTCTTTATTAGCATTCTCTTTTTTAAAAAGTTATTGGAGCAAAAAAAACACTAGGAAAAGGAATACATATATTGGAACATGCAATTTTTTTACAACTTCGTCACTGTGTGATATATGATGGAACTACATGAAATTTGTAATCAGTATTTCATGCTCTACTTGGTTGATAGTTTTCTAGGAGCCCATGAGGCTTCATGATGTCGATGTGGTGGGGAGGAGAGCAACCGTGGGTTTTGTGATTTTTCCTTTCACTGTCATATTACATATATATATATATTTACATATAATGTGAACTATCTGTGAAAATCAATGCTTCAAAACATAAACAAATACATATACGCATATATATATTGAAGAAAAATAGAGTAATTGTATGAGAGGTATTAGAATAACATTTATTTGTTACTAAATGTTATACACAACCATTCAGCTTTTGCATATCGAGGACACCAACTCCACCACTACCAACCCACATAATTACCAAGCTCCATGTTGCCACAAAAATACCCGGTCAAGTCACCACCGGCCAAGGTATCTCCAGCATCAAAAAATCCAATTCACGGCTGGGATGACAAAAATCCTGGCGCAAACTTCAAACAAATTCTTACATACACTTGACTACAAGAACCATAGTCTATTCTACACATTACATTTTTCCATGTTTCTACAATTATCTTTTTAGCTTATGGGAAAAATTATCTCTAAGAAGCTCTATATCAACATCCCATCTTTTTAAAGTTGTTACACCAAAAAAAATGCCACAATATAATAAATCATATATGAAAACATCAAAATTTTCCCTACTTCAGCGTTGCCTAATATATAATATGACTCCATTAAATTTGTGATGGGTATTTGATACTTTTCCTTGCTTAGGGGTTTGGCTAGAGCCCATGTGGCTTCATGATACCAATATGGCAGGGAGGAGAACAAGCATGGGTTTTATGCTTTTTCCTTGCATCATCATATATTGACTACTACAAATATAGAACATACTCTATTCTTTTGGCTACATTTCTCCACGCTTATACAGTTATCCGTTCAACTTGCCAAATCAATTATTTGAACGTAGTTCTTTATAATGATACCTATTTTCTTTAGGTGATGGCAAAAATTATATGATGCAATAATCTATCCAAAATGTGTATAAAACCACTAACCTAATTGGAAATTCAAGCTACATTGCTTGGTATTCAATATTATCGACAAATCATTTATGCAAAATACCCATGTAAAATGACTTACAAATTCTAGAGTACAACAGTTTTAAAACCCTGAAATATGTTATAGAATCGACCCAAGGGTGACGATTCTTAGAATAGTCTAATACCAGACAAACACTGCAATGGCTCTTTTGATAATGCAACTTAATCAATATATTTTCTCGCCATACAAATAAAAAAATGACAATTAACAGTTTGTTATAAGGAGGTTCAAACAGATGAGGTAAAAATAATATCATGCAACATATTGGTACAAGACAAGTAGTCTATGTAACAGTTCTAAGAGGTATTAGTATAACACTTAAGAATCAGACGTATATGACATATCAATGGACACCTTTGGCCTGCCTTTCTTTTTCCCCTGTCTATGTATTTTTTCCTACCTCTCTTAAAGTTCTATAAATAATGTGGGTTTCTAACCATCTATCATTTAGCTGTGATTCTTAAGTGTTTTCCTAACAACTCTTCTACAATTCCTCAAATTATAGGTGATTAAACACACATTTTAAATAGAGCTTTAACATATTGAGAATTGAAGGTGCAAACTATGACCATGAACAATTTGTTATACAGAGCTTGTGTTGTACATAATATGTATAGTAGAAAATATGTATAGAGATTACAAGGAACAATAACCAAAGGCCAAAAAACATACACAGACCAAAATAAATAGAAAGCAGTCCAATTGTACATGTCAATGTTATGTTTGTAGTTTACACCAATCTAAAAAAATTTACAAGTTTGAAAGTTAAAAATAATTCTTGTCACAAGGAAAATAGAATAAGATACTCCTATAGTCTCGTGCCAACAAAAAAAATACATGAGGGCACAATTCCTAATCAAATGCATAGAAACATTTACCTAGGTGATCAAACAAAAATACAAGAGCTAGACTACAACAATCAACAACTTTTTACAGGAATCTTCAAATAGATGAGAACAAGAGAATATCATGAAACATATTGATACAACACAACCAATCTATGTAACAGTTGGCATTCACCTCTTGGTTTTTTTGTTCAAATCCCCGTCAATTTTTTTGTCATCTAGGTTGTATTTGAAATAGGCACAGGCAGCCGACCATTCCCCTGCGCCCCTTTATCGTAGCGTGGAGTTTTCTAATTACGTGGGATGGTAGAGGTGGGCTGCATTGCCTTGAGGAATAGAGGAAGAATTGAAAGTGTTTGTTGATGTCATGGTTAATGCATCTGGGAATTGTCCTGTGATGGTGCAACAGGAAGTAAATGCAATATTCAATGTTGCAGTGTGGGAGAGTATACTCCAAAATATGCAAGAAAATATAATGATTCAGTTGCATTGTTAGAAGACCCATTGTAGCAATATGAATATTTTACACATACTACATGATTAAATTCTCTGTTATTAACATCTCAATGCTATATCATTGAATGTTATGGCTGTATTCTAGCAATTTTCTCACAATGTAGATAATACTTATACATGCTATTTTAAACTCTATTTAAAATCATAGTCTACATAGATACAAATAAACATAGTATACATACCTATTTAGATATGCATATGTATATATAAATTGCTATTACATTCTCAAACAAGCCACAGTGCTCTTCGTCTGCATATATGGATATGTATATTTGCCTATGTGAGAAGCACTTATTCATACCCAGAAGTGGGAGAAGCACTTATTATAAGAACTTTGTTGTAGGAACCTAAGGAGGAAGACATGAGTCAAAGAAGGAGTCTCTTCAGAACCTCATGTAAATATAGAGGTAAGGTATGTCAAGTTGTCATTGATTCAGGTTCTCAAGATAATATGGTGTCTAGGGACATGGTAGAGAAGTTGAAACTAGAGATAATACCTCATGTAGCACCATACAAATCCTCTTGGGTAAATGATAATCAAACTCTAGTAGTGAATGACCAAGCATATGTAGATTTTTAGATTGGGAAGTATAAGGACAGGGTCTTATGTGATGTGCTACCAATGGATTGTTTCCAATTCCTATTGGGGAGACCATGGAAATTTGATAGGAGGTCAATGTATGATGGTAGAGAAAACACTTATTCTATTGAGAAGGATGGAAAAATATTTAAGTTAACTCCTTTGTAGGGAAATGAAAGAAATAAGGGTAAGACAAAAATTGTCATTTTTGGCAACAAGGAGACTTTAAGGCTTGAGGACAGAAAGAGTAGAATGCTTGAAGGTATGGAGAAGGTTACTGGTGTTAGAATAGTAAAAGGGAAAGGTAAAGGCAATGTGCATGAAAAAGATGAAGAGGAGTGCTTGGGTGTGGAAAAGAAAAAAATGTGGCATGATGTTTCATATAGATACAAAGCAGCATGAGAATGAAAAGCTTTTGGAGAGGCAATAAGTCAGTGATGGCGTATTGATAGGGGAAATTATGTGCCATGTAGCAGTAGACAAAGGGATGAGAAAGGTTGGTTATAAGAAAGCAAGGGTTTGTGACATTGAAATGACAATAAATAAAGTGTATACAGACTTGAAAGAGGATGCAAAAGGTCATAGTACAATGGACAAAATGGGGCAAAGGAATATGCAAGAGGAATGAGATAAGTAGATGATAGCAAATGACAATGTATGTATAGGTTCCAAGGGAACTGTGACAACCGATTTTGATGATGGAAAAGAGGGAAAACACCCCACAGTGATACTTCATAGAGTGAAGCATGAAACAAGTGCATACTTTGGCAAGGATGTCCAGGAAAGTGATAAGCTAATGCTAATGGAACATGCTAAAGGCAAGCTTGTAGGATAGAGACAAGTGAAGAACAATGGAGGACATTTTGCAAACTTCTTTCCAAGGGACTTGGAAAAGCTCCATGTTGGGGTGCATGGTGCAGAAGCACCTTTGTTCAACAATGGAAAAGAAAAGTTTCTTTTGAGCACACTTTAGAATTTTAATGTGTTTTTATTTCAATAAGGTCAAGAAGACCAACTTCTTTTGTAATGAGTCATTAGGGATGGCTCTTCAGTAGTAAGTGTAGGGGTATTTCGATTTTATTATGTTAAATATGGTCCAAAATGACCATTTAATATGTAATTGAGGTTTTTGAGTAAATAGGAGTCAAGAATAGGTGAGAATTGTGAAACAAAGTTGTAAATGGTGATTAAGAACAAAAGGTTGTCAAACTGCAATTTAGTGGGAATTTGAAGGATCATAGAATTCAAAAAGGGGTTGTAGATGTTAGAAAATTGGAAACTGATTTGAAAATGTTTAAAAAATCCTCACAAAGGCTCGACCAAGGTTTTTGATGATTTTATGAACTTTCTACATCAATACAACAATCAGTTTTTTGCATTTTTCCTATTTTTCTAAACTTTTTTGGGCCTGTATAGACTTGTACAGCCTGCCAATGCTTTAAATATTTTTGTATCTAGTGCTGGCTTGTGTTAACTTTCATATTCATCCAATTTGAGGTTCTACCTTAGTGTTTGGAGGGAGATGTCTTCTGTCTTCTGAAGTTTTCCTGATTATCACCATTAGAGGCTTTGATAGGTGTCAAAATGAGGTTTTAGGCATTCCACCTACTGTTTTTTCTTGTACCTCAATGGAATGACCTCTCCAATGATAATATAGTTTTTTATAGGGTTAGGTGTGAAAGCAAATGAGTGTTGTAGAATTTTGAGGTGAGACTTGGGGTGTTTTTTTATGAGTTTCCAAGTGAATTGGAGGAACCCAAGTGGGATTTTGTCAAAAATATTGATGGAATCACTTATGTAATGGACTTCTAAGTTTGTATCAGTTTATTCCAAGATAATTAAGGCAATTTCTTGTCAAGGAAATGTGTGGAACCACTGTTTTCAATAAACCCTCTTTCAACTTGCCTAAAACAAGCGTATAGTGGTTTAGGGTGTAAATGAGAGTTTTTCATGAGACCAAAGGGGGTTTTAGAAGTTTGAACACATATTAAATTCTTCCCCAATGGTTCTAGGGTTTAGTGAGGATTATTGAGGGGTGTTCCTTTGTAAAACAGGTCTAAATCAGCATAGTTGGTACAGCGTAGAGGGCTAAATTTGAAGTATTTGGTCTGAAGGAGTCCCGATTGAATTTGAAGCATGTTGTGTAACTTGGTAATGAATGTCTAAAAACTAGTTTTTTTTTCAGGTCCTTTGGAAATTTTGGGAGAAAACGGTTGACAGACCCATTTGAAGGGTTACTAGCTTGTAGGCAGTTTGGAGTGGAGTTAACCCAAAGGGGTATTTCCAGAGTTGGTGAGTGATCAAGTTGAGTTTGGTAAGGGATGATAATCTTGTTATATTCCTATGAAAGTTCATGTGAAGACATGAGGCCCTAGGTGTGGGTTGGATCCCTTGAAGTTCATTGATAGAGAAGTCAGTCAAGCCAAGTCTTTGAAACTTTGTACTGAAACCAAGGTTGTTGCCTCCTAGTATTACATCATGTAGTTTGCATCCTTCAAATGAAAAAGTTACTATTGCATATATCTTTAACAACTACCTTAGCTTGCCAAAAACTGTTGAAGCCATTTTTCAAGCAACCATTCAAATTGCATAAACTCAGTCTTTTTGTTATCCTGCTTACCCCTTGTTGGTTAATGGGAAAGAATGCAAAAGAAAATGAACACACCCCCGTGCTCATGTTCTGTTTTATTATCATTTCCAGATGGAAATCAAGGAATGCAACAATTGCTATCTTCTGTAGTTAAAGCTGCAAGACCATTCAGCCAGCCTTTGGTGTATTGCTTTTGATGAAGCTGCCACTAGTTTACTACAAATTCTAGCAAAAGACCTCTACATGTTGTAGGACAGTTCTCATTCTACAATAGACCATGTTGTTGTTATTAAAGGCCATGTTTGTAAACCATACATCTTTACTATCTTGATCAGAACAAATACTTACAATTCTGAGGATCATCTTAAAACAACAATTGTGAAAGCAACAAAAGTTGATTTTGAAGCAGAGTATAAATTGTTTCTTTCAGACATAGTAAAGATATCTACCCTTGCTCCAGAAAAAGGCTCCACTAGCAAGCCTACGCTTTGACTGCTCTTTTGCAATTTTCATTATTTATCCTAGTCTTTTCCTTTTAATGCTCACTATGGGGTGTTAAGACTTCTGTTTTACAAATATGATCATAATTTATTCCTATATTTGCATATATATATATATATATTCACATTCATTGACCTCCCATCCTTTTGATTTTAACATGGTCCCCATATTGTTTTTAGTCTACATTGTCACTATGCTTCTTGATTCTTGCTATATGTTGGAATTTTTAGTTCTTCTATGTGTATTCTAAATTCACTTCTTCCCTTTATAATCATTGAATAGCAATATTATCTTCAATGGAAAACATATAACAATAGTCAAATACTAAAAATGGTTAACAAAGAAATATGTATAGTACTTGTATATATATTTTTATATATTGCAATATTCAAACCATGTTATTCCTCTTGTGATCATCCATAGATATACATTTATATCCACATGGATACATATATATATTGTTATATGTTTGTGTGTAATTACTTTGACAATCATAACTAATATTCAAATAAAAAATAATGAAAATAAATAACATTAAAGTAATAAATTATTTACTACCACATAAGCATTGGGAAAAATATGCCATACCTAAATTTATGGACTGACATTTTTTTAAACAATACATTTTTATTGAATATTAGTAATTAAAGGAATGACTAATAACTCTTTAAAAAAGGACAATCCTTTAATGTTCCATATTTTTCACAAATATTATTTAATCCATAGCATCAAGTTTTCCATGTATTTCTATGCATATTTATTTTAAAATAATTAAATAATAATCTACCGATTGATTGATTAGCTTAGACAAAAAGGCCGAATATAGATTTGCATCTAGGTCTAATAAATATAAAACTAAGACAAAGGTAAAATTATATCATGCCTGAAGCAATCTATATAATAGTTGGCTTGTCAATTCAAAATTCAACCTAGGTACATTATTTGGCACTAAATATAATAGAGAAATAAGGAAACTATAAAAGAGCTATTAAAAGTACATTTACTATGTAACAATTGCCTTCTCAATTCTAAATTCATAATTTTTTTGCAATCCTTATTGACCAATCAGCAACATTTAGGAACATCCTTTGCTAAAGAGGTAAGCTGCACATCATCATTAAAAACCCTGGGTAAGTCTTCTCTATTTCTAGATAATATTTAGTGCCAAGTGCATGGAGAATAGAAGAGGTGAAAACATTACTAACCCTAACCATAATTTTTTTATGAAAGAAAGAATATTTAACTACAATTGCTCATATTGTAATGAGTATAATGTCAATGACGCACAAAGATAACTACAAACAATAAACAAAGGGACAAAACTATATGTGTATGTGTATGTGTATGTATATGTATTTGTCTATGTATATTTATATGTATACATATATGTATATGTGTATGTATGTATACATGTATGTATGTATATGTATGTGCATATATATGTATATGTGTATGTATATGTATATGTATATGTATATGTATATATATAATTATATATATGTATATGTATATGTATATATATGTATATTTATATGTATGTGTACGTGTATGTATAATTTTGATCTATAGAAGTCTCTTTTGAGCATTTTATTGTTTCCCTCCTCTATATTGCTTGCAAAAATATAGTCTTTTGTACATTGCATTTTTTGCATAATATATGATAACACTCCATGCAGTTTGTGGGGCCTTGCTCAGGCCTGTTCACAACAACAACAGAGTTTCTTGACCACATGGGTTGGCGTTGGTGGAGTTGGTTGCCTCTCTCAATGGGTATAGAATGGTTAAAAACTTCCATACACCTCCACTAGCTGGCAGATTGGATTGTTTAACAAGTGTTGTGTTCTATAATTTGCACTATCTCATCCCCCTATTGTTGTTGTAAGTTGTTTTCCCACTATCTTTTTTTCCATTCCATACACATCTAACCACAGATATATATTTTGAAATAGATTGAAATAAAAAATTTCTTTGTAGTAATATTATGTTGGCCTCAATGCAAGCATAGATAGACAAGGAGATATGAAGACTAAAAGATTCCAATAGTTTTAACCATAATGAACATTTGTATGATAAATTTATATTTTACTAACTTATACATTGACCCCTTTTCTTTCAGTAGGGATAGATATCCTCCAGTACATACCAAAGTTATACATTCACCCCTTTTCTTTTTGCATGGCTAGATATGTTCCAGTACATTACCAAAATCAGGTATCTTTATCAAGTTATTTGTAGACATTGTATGCTTTGAAGAAAACACTTTTTTATTTTTTTCATGTCTTCTTTCTAATGATATTTCTGTACATTTCATCTATGGAATTGGGTCTGCTTTGAAACAAGACCTCCTGTATATTCTCCTTTTCCTATATTTATCAACATTACAGACAAATTCCATCTTCCACAGTTCTTTATCAACATTCTCTTTTTTAAAAAGTTATTGGAGCAAAAGAAACACTAGGAAAAGGAATCCATATATTAGAACATGCAATTTTTTTTACAACTTCATCATTGTGTGATATATGATGGAACTACATGAAATTTTTCATCAGTTTTTAATGCTTTACTTGGTTGACAGTTTACTAGGAGCCCATGAGGCTTCATGATGCCGATGTGGTGGGTAGGAGAGTAACCGTGGGTTTTGTGCTTTTTCCTTTCACTATCATAGTACATATATATTTATATATATATATATATATATATATATATTTACATACAATGTGAACTATATGTGAAAATCAATGCTTTAAAACATAGACAAATACATATACACATATATATATTGAAGAGAAATAGAGTAATTGTATGAGAGGTATTAGAATAACATTATTTTTTACTAAATGTTATACATAACCCTTCAACTTTCACATATCGAGGACACCAACTCCATTACTACCAACCCATGCAATTACCAAGCTCCATGTCGCCATAAAAATACCCAATCAAGTCACCACCAGTCGGGGCATCTCCAGTGTCAGAAAATCCAATTCATGGCTGGGCTGAAAAAAATCCTGGTGCAAACTTCAAACAAATTCTTACATACACTTGACTACAAGAACCATAGTCTATTCTACACGTTACATTTTTCCATGTTTCTACAATTATCTTTTCAGCTTACATGGTAAAAATTATCTCTAAGCAGCTCTCTATCACCATCCCATCTTTCTAAAGTTGTTACACCAAAAAAAATGCCACAATATAAGAAATCATATATGAAAACATCAAAATTTTCCCTACTTCAATGTTGCCTAATATATA
>VDFB02224176.1:0-65549 GCA_007258455.2 Sequoia sempervirens
TTGTATGTGAGTCTTGGTGAAGGAGACAGTGTACCATTACTCACTCCTAAGTACGCTACTACATTGCGACTCTCTTTCACGGTGTGATTGTTGATTTATACAGATATGTTTAACAGTGTTTTTTGATGCAATTTGTAGGTTTCGGGTATTGGCTTCACCTGCTTTGTAGGTTTGAGGCCCTGACCTAATGGAAAAATGTTGTTTCGAAGATAACATCAGGTCCTTCTTTAGCCATCGTTCTTTTATGGGACGATTATTTGTGTTGTCACCCATCATTTTTTGTCATTCGGTTTCGTCATGTTGTTCTTTGAGTTCCTTGGCAGGGTGTTACATGAGATGTTGAAGTTTCCTTCCTTTACACACTTGTGCATGACCCTTTGTGACTATCAGAATTCAATTAGTTATTGTGAAGAAAAACCTCCTAACAATTATGAGAAATTTGAAGCCACGCCCCACAACAATTTCCAACCTTTCAAGAAACAAAACAAAGCTTTTTACAAATAAACACACCTCAAACAAATCAACATGTTAACTCCCAAATTGCTGCTATAAAAACAACAAATCCATATACATTTAGGGAGGAGTAGATAATTTACCCGTTTACCTGATACCCTTCACTCCATCATGTTAAAAATTTTGAGTAAGAACTTAGTTACCTTACCTCTTGTTAGAGTCATTGATACAACTAAACCATTACCTCCAAACTTCAACTTGAATGCCTTCTGCCATTATCATAGACAAAATGGACACGATACATAACAATGTAAGCATCTTAAACATATTGTGCAAGACCTCATTGTATCTGATCACATCCTAATTGGTGGTGCTAATGATCAAGGAAATAAGTTTGTTGCCCCACCCAACCACAATTTGCAAATCTTTACCAATCGCATGCTTAATCATAATCTCTTTTGTGAAAGCTAATGATGCCAAAAATGATGTGATGAATGTTGACAAACTTGAAGATGAGAATTATGGCAAAATGAGTGAAAATGAAGGAGACTTACAATGTATGGTCGGCTTCATTGATGTGCAACCTCATAAGGGAAAAAACAAAATGCCTTTGACATTGATTTCTCACAAAATGACATAATTAGACGACCACTCAATGGCCCTCTTTACATCGCCGAAAAAATCAATGACAAGCCTACTAATGGGATATTAATTGACCTCGTATGTGTGGGGAATGTGATCACCGCAGAATTCTTGTTTGTGCATGAACTTTATCAAGATTCTTATGAATAACCGAAAGCATGGATCAAAACGCATAATAGTTTTTTGTTCCCTACAATAGGTTTGATCACTCTTCCTTTAACAATTGGATCGAAGAAATTGAATGTCTCATTCTCCATCATCTTGTTATCAGACCAATTCTATAAAGCTTGGTTACCCATGGCTATGGTCCATGGATGTTGTCCCATTGATAGTGCATAAATGTTTAAAGTATTGTGCACATAGTGGCTTTAATCTTGTGGCTTCCATGGGAATTTCTCATTGGATTTCTTTTGGCCCAAATCTATGGAACCTATTAGGCCTCATGAGGACTTTTTTTTCAAATCCTATCAACAGTTTAAGGAAAAGCGCATACCATAATTATCACTTAGAAGTGTGCCTCAACCCACGATTGAGCCTCCTATCATAGATAAAACCGTGATTGAACCAAAAGCTCTTCCAAGCAACCAAAACCAACCCATGACAAATCCTTCACCTATTTCCTACAAAAGACCAAGAGAACCAAATAAGTCTTATTGTCCTTCCTAAGATCAAACAAGTTTACAAAGTTAAAGAAAAAGTGGTTGAACAACCTCCCATGGTTCCTTTTGTTCCTCCCTTGTGAGAAGAAAAGAAACCTATGGTTGATAAACCTACTCCCACACTCACAACTTGAAAATCACACAAAAAGAAACAAAAGTGCTAAAGAGTGTAGGTGTAGACATCGTGGTATTTCTCGTAGACTAAAAGAAGAAAATAAAATAGAAAATCGTGATCAAACACAAATTGAAACAAAGCATGATGATCCTCCACCTTCGCCACAACAAAAACATGAAGAGACTTCTATGGACATTGCCATTAGGCCTTCTATTTTGATTAACTTGGATGATGATGATGAGATTGCTAAAATTGATGAGGAAGTGCATAATGAGTTGAATTTATTGTTTTCCTCTTACATGAGCTTTAGATGATAACAACTGTAATGGTCCTCCTATAAAGACTAACTCCCCGCGCATTGAACCTGGTGATGCTTCTAGTACAACACTTGTCATTGTCCTTGTGGCTAGTTATCTACCTTCCATATATGATGAACAAGATTGGGATGTGGATGACCTGCTATAGGTTGACTCACATGTGCCCTACTAGTATTTGTCTTCATGTACTTTGTGATTGCATGTGTGTAATGTGATCCCCCTCTATTGTGTTGCTCGATGTGTCTTTATATGTTTTTTAGCCTACTTTGGATGACTCTTGTCACTTTGTTGGTGCAAGGATACAAAGGAAGTGAATCCGTTGTGATATTCTTCTATTTGTATCTACATTCTTCTATATGTCGTAAACCTTTTTCTTGTGTTTTCCTTTTGGGGATCATGCAAGGCATCGAGACATTCAGGTCTTTTTCATGTTGACCCAAAAGAGTCTATATGTTCTCTCTATGTGTCATTCTTCCTTAGTGCTTGTTGTTCCATGAGTCATTTGGGGAAAGATGACGGTTTCGAGCTCGATTATATCACTACAACAATGAAAAATGTTGACCCCAAATCCATGGAGTTCCTTATATGTTATCTTAGGATTGCATATGGGGGGCAACCCTCCTTTATATGATGCAGCTCTATCTCAGTAACATATGTTTACATAGGGCTTTCCAAATAAATCTCTTATGTATTGGCATTTGTCATGTATGTTCTATTTTAAAGTAATTTCTCATAGCATGGTGTTTAGCAACTTCTTTAAAGTAGGGGCATATGTGTTCCCACTCATTGTTCGCTTCAAAGTGTGGTCTTCTTACTTCACACAATGTGTCTTCTTGGTGGTGTCATTAGGTTTGATTTCCTTCAAGATTGCGACCTTTCTGAGCATACGACATTCCTCTTCATGGATGCTACATATTTCATTCCCTTAGTTGTGAATCTTTTATCCTCGACTAGTCTTCTCTTTGAGACATTAGGCACGATGCTCCCTAAGAGGAGACCTTTCATTAACAAAGCAAAACCCCTTTGAATATCCTATTGCATGTATTAAGGCCACCAAGCATAACACAACTTGTTTTCTAGTGGAGCCTTATTTTTTTAAGGCCACCAAGCATAATGCAACTTGCTTGCCAATGGAGCCTTTTTCATCAGTGCCTAGCATAACGCAACTTGCTACACTTGTGACCATTTATGTGGCACCTTATCAAAGTTATTAGGAGGTATAACTTTGGTATAGTTAGTACAATCGGAGCCTAGCTAGAGGCACGACCTTCCCATTAGCCACTTTTTGGGGGCTCACCTACTAGACAACGGATATTTCACTAGCCCATGTGAGTGCATTTTGGTTTGAATAGTGGACAATGGGTTTCCACTTGAAAACGTTTTTGGACAATAGCTAAGGCCTAATCCATATACACATGGACAAACAGTCAAGGCTTGATCCAACCTTCTCTCTCCCCTTCTAATTTTAACATTGTATGCTTGTATATTTTGTCTTGTTGCTGCATATTTAATATAGGCATGTGTCTCTTTGTGCCTTTGTTGGTTTTCCATGAGATCTTAGATCTTGGGGGCTTCATCATCCTCCTTAACTTTTGCTCTCTACCTTTCCAATGATTTTACAATTAGACCTCTCTTCACGCTTGATTGACTACTTTAGTATCAATTCGAGTGCAAGCTCATCCTCTCCCTAAAGTGGGGGCTAAATGTAGCGTCGAAAAAAGTACTCTTTTACATTTCACATTATGAATTTGGGTCCCCTAATTTAAATGGACTTAATTAAGCCTCTAATTGGCCCAAAATTGCATTTACAAGCCTAATTGATTCCAATTTATGAAGGGGGGAGTCTGATTTAATTAATGCATTTATCATTATTAACACCTTGAAATGCAAAAATCTTGATAACTTAGGTTAGGACCCATTCGTCCTTGGGCGAATGGGTCCCCTTTAAATTCCAAATTCAAATTTAAATATGTTTTTGGTGGTATTTTCATGATCCCAAATTCATATTCAAATGTTGGCTTTAATGTTTAATTTTCAAGAAAATTAGAAAATTTTCTATAAAAGAAAGGTCTTTTTATCAATTCAAATCCTAGGAAATTCATGAGAGCATTCATTCAAAATTCACAAGAGCTAAGATTATTGCCAAAGGTGTTCAAGAGCATATTTCTTCATCATTTGTTGTAGCATTCAAGATCTCAAGCATCATGTCAAAGTTATCAAGCATCATGAATTTTTTTCAATTCTAGATTCAAGTTATCAAATCAAGATCACATCAACAATCAAGCCATTTCATGCAAAATCTACTAAGTTGCAATCCTTCAAAGGTTTCAAATCAAGAGTTTGGTGAATTGCAACATAGTAATTGTTCATTCATCATTCCTTTCATGTTTCATTGTTTCAATTCAAGGTTTAATTACCAAAATAGAGTTTGACCAAGGCATACCACCATTCACCAAAAACAAACAATTTTTCCCTCATGTGTTTGTGTTGCAGATCTTAGGTTGAAAAAGAATTGAAGATTGAAAGAATCCATGATTGAGATCCCATAAGCCTTGGATGATATTTTAATGAGAAACTTGTCACACACAAATGAGAAATTGCACAGCAAAATATGTGAAACAATGACGATTATTGATGATTGAATCGATTACTGAATGAATACAATGAAGGATTGAATATCCTTATGTAGGCTCAGACGAACTCAACATGAGACCCTAAATGATGGAGTTCTGACTGAGAGAGGATTGAGATAACAAAATGCATGAATCAATTAAGTGACTTTATCTTGTGTGCAACACAAAGAATAAAGTACATGACTAATTGAAATGCATAATTAATGCAATAACACTCGCAATCAGAACTAGATGACCCTTTCCTAAGTTTGCATTAAGTACTAGAGTAAATAATAATTAATTTACTCCAACACCCCCTTGAAAGAAAAATGAGGAGAAGCAAAAACTGATGAAGGAAAAGAAAATAAAGATATGAATCCCTCCAATGCCAATGATGAATATCTGAAGACATAATATGATCTACTCCCTGCAAACAACATTTCTTCCCTTAGAAAGAAAAGGATCCACTGGTGATTGGAGAAGCCAAACCAAAAGAATGGGTGGTGATTTTGGAATCCAAATCTGAATGATGTGTGCCTCTCAAAACTGCTCACGTGTCCACATGTTGGAAAGTGATGATGTTGATCCAAGATCCAATGAAGGCTAATAGAGAACAAGTTGCAAAGGCAATGAAGATGGTGGGCCAACAACAGGGGATGTGGTTGTCAACAAAGAGGAAAGGAGAAAATCCAGGTGGAAAAACTCCTAACAATTTATTCAAACTAAAGAAGAAAGTTGCAACTGTTGAAGAACTGCAAAGATGCCCTCTAGTTGGGATGATTCCATTGTTTAGCCAATGCTCAATATTGTCTCGCTAGAAAGAAACTCTAGAAGCACATGAGGATGCGACTCTTGAAGCTCGTGTAGTCAGGAACTTAGAACAAAAGAACACTTTTGGCTGTCAATTGGAAGAACAATGCGGAGCTTGATAGTTAATTAGCAACTTTTAATATTCTAAGTTTGTTTATTCAAAAGCAAAATGAAAGTAACCTATACTAGATGCTTTAAGTAGAAACCCCCATATGAAACTTTATATAAGTTTGATTTTTACAAAGCTCCAAATTTTTCCAGATCTTTATCATGTGGTGCTCACAAAGCATGTACAATATTTAAAGAATCAATAAGGAAGATAGCAAGGAGCATGCAAAAAAAAAATAGGGATAAGAATCATGCATGCATCTAGAAACAAAGGTTTACATATGCCTCCATTGTGTTGAAAATCTTCACAAAAAATTGCCTACAGAATAAAGAGAAGAACTCGCAAACTCAGCTCTGAGTCGGTTCTTAGAAAATCGCAACCTCCAAATAAGTGAATCACACCTCCAAAGGGAATAATCAACCACCAAATTCAAAGATCGACATGCAAATAAAAAAACAAATTTTTGCAATTGCAGATCATAGACCTTTGAAATTGAGCCTCCAAATGTGGAAGACCTCTCTTGGCCACCACAAAGAATGTCACGCCCTCGACCTGTAGTTTAGGCATTGAAAATCAAGTCAATCCGCCTTACAAAAAAGTGAATCAGTCTGCCACAAAAAAATAACAACTACCATAGAAGAAAATCACAACTTGCATAGATCGGCTAAGGGAAAGCAAACACCAAAAGGTTCGACTGGGTGGAATTTATTGAAGCCTACATGAAATTTGTTGCCTACTGTGAATTTCAATCTCTCTATTTGCAGATGTCATACAGAAAATGCCATCGCCTATGAGGAATTCGCCTCACAGCATGAGGATGTGCCTTTGGATGGTAAATTGTGGCCTTACAGGTACAAATCATGCTTGCAAAGGCCTACAAAATCATGTCTCACAACCTTCCAATCAGGCCTCAGTGACATTTTTTTGGCAAAGATTAACAAATTGCAAATCAATCGTGCCTCTATGAGCAAAGGAGTCGCGATTTTTTTGAAGTAGAGACTACGCCACAGTTTGAAACAGGGGTGGGGTCGATTTTCTAGATGTGTAGGTCAAACTCCAAATAATGTTTTAGAATTCTCTAAAAAATGTCTTCCTACAAAAGAATATAGGAAAATACAATGAAATGTATTCACCTATGGGATGTGTCGTGTCTGCAAATGTTGCAAAACATCTCTGATGCAAAAAATTCCTCAAAAAAGTGAACAAGGATCTTCAGATCTGGAGCTCTGATGCCATGAAAGAATCTGTGATTGAGATCCCACAAGCCCTAGATGATATTTTGAAGAGAAACCTATCAGACACATGATAAATTGCACAGCAAAATATGTGAAACAATAATGATGATCAAGATTATTGAATCGATTACTGAATGAATACAATGAAGGATTGAATATCCTTAAGTAGACTCAAGCGAACTCAACATGAGACCCTAAATGATGGAGTTCTGATTGAGAGAGGAGTGAGATAACAGAATGCATGAATCAGTTAAGTGACTTTATCTTGTGTGCAACACAAAGAATAAAGTACATGACTAATTGAAATGCATAATTAATGCAATAGCATTCGCAATCAAAACTAGATGACCATTTCTTAAGTTTGCATTAAGTACTGGAGTAACAGTGATCCCACAATAGTGGTTTACAATTTTTGGCTAAACTGGACACGAAAATATTTTTTTTAAATTAAATCTTCACTTTCGGGCACCTATAGCGGCTAAACCGTGAGAAATTTGAAGATGATGCAAACTAGAGTTTCGTGAAATTTTGTCTATAGATTCTAAATATATTTTTCAAAATTTTTGGAATCAAATTGCACTTCTTTTTCCATCTCCTCAAAAACTAGTTTTTTCGAGAAAACAACATTTTTAAAAAGTGACGCTCACCGTATAACACAACTTTTTCCCATGAAGGATAAAATTATAATTCTTTTGAATTTAGATTCATAACTCACGATATCTAGTGCTTCCACTTTGTTAGATAGTTTTTATTAATTATTTTCTTTAATCAAGTTTAATTCAAACCAATTATAATTTGGCATAGCACGGTATATAATTGAACTTTTTTGTATGTATCAAATTTTATTTTTTCTTTGTTGGATCAATTATTATCTGTTTACTAATATTTTTAATTTTTTTTTTTTAATAATCTACTATTTTTCCACGTGTAGAAGGAGAGCTTGATTTTCGGTGAAAAACCTACATTCACGAGAAATAAAAAATAAATATAATAATTAAATTAAATTTATTTAAAATTATAATTTTTTGGAAGCTTATAATAAGGACTACATACTTACAAAAATAATTTTTAAATGAATTCATTTGATCCCAAAATTTAAATCAAAAGTGGTTTTTTATCAGCATTTTGATAGGTGTAAAGGAGACTCTGTTATAGGTATGGTTTAAAACTAGTGGGTTTCTATCCAAGGGGGTTTGATTTAAGGTAGTTTGATCAAACCCTCTTCAATTGGAATTCTTTAAATGAAACCTTTTAAGGCTTAAATCATTATATTTTCTAAAAATATGTGATTTCAGCAAAAATCAGTTCCTCCTAGAAATTGTAAACTAGCTTTGTGGGATCACCGGTAAATATTAATTAATTTACTCCAACAACCCCCCTGCAGGTCAGACTCCAAACAATGTTTTAGAATTCTCTAAAAAATGTTTAACCATCTTCCTACAAAAGAATCTAGGAAAATACAATGAAATGTATTCACCTATGGGATGTGTCGTGTTTGCAAATGTTGCAAAACAACATCTCTGATGCAAAAAATTCCTCAAAAAAGTGAACAAGGATCTTCAGATTTGGAGCTCTGATGCCATGAAAGAATTTGTGATTGAGATCCCACAAGCCCTAGATGATATTTTGAAGAGAAACCTGTCACACACAAATGATAAATTGCATAGCAAAATATGTGAAACAATAATGATGATTGATTATTGAATCGATTACTGAATGAATACAATGAAGGATTGAATATCCTTACGTAGACTCAAGCGAACTCAACATGAGACCCTGAATGATGGAGTTCTAACTGAGAGAGGAGTGAGATAACATAATGCATGAATCAGTTAAGTGACTTTATCTTGTGTGCAACACAAAGAATAAAGTACATGACTAATTGAAATGCAGAATTAATGCAATAACACGCAATCAAAACTAGATGACCTTTTCCTAAGTTTGCATTAAGTACTAGAGTAAATATTAATTAATTTACTCCAGTAGATCTATCAAAGAGAAAAATTGGAAAAGTTGTCAAAGTTGTCATCAAGCCATTGAAACTCACTTTCAAAATTTATTTTTGACTTTCCAACTATGAAATTCAAAGAATTTGGGAGTGCAGACATAGGAGCAGAGGACCCAAAAACTGATTTTAGAAAGCCCTACAAAGACCCATTCGCCCTTGGGCGAATGAGTCCCAGAGGACACTTAACAACAACTTTTTGATGACAAGTGCAAAAATACCAAACCATCTTAGATCTTTCTAAGAGTTGCAGGTTAGTATAGATTAAGTTTAATCTTCTAATTTCATGTTTCACATTGCATTTTTTAGTTGATTTACTATTTTGTCTTTCTCCCAAAAGTGTTGTTTCAGCAAACCTACCCTGTCCTAGACCATAAGGAAAACAACAAGATTTCCTTTAAGGTTGACTCACCTGAGGGTTGAAAGTCAACCTTGGCTCAAGGGATCTCTTTTCCATAATGAAATAGAGGAAAATAGGTGCACGATACCCCATTCTGGCCTTTCTATTTATAGTAAAATTAATGGTGAACCCCTCATTCCAATAGAGAAAGCACCCATTTTTCTAGGTTTCATATATATATATATATATATATATATATATATATATAAGAAAATGTTAGTTTATTGGTAGAATTACCATGCTTATAAAAGTAAAGTAATAAAGTAAATTTAAATATGTTTTACCAAGCACTTCGAGAGGCATTTTAGTCTCCATCGAAGAAGGCATGATTGAAGGCATTTTGTTTGGCATTTAAGCCAACGCTAAAGGCCATTATGTGGCACATCTTTTCCTTGCATTTGCAGCCACTAAGTGGCAATTCAAACTATATTTGAATGCATTTTAAACTACCAACGTTAAACCATAATAAGTGGCGATTGAAAACTATCTTTTGAATGTCTTTTAATAGCCACTATAAGTTGTGGCATGGAGAGCATAAAAAGTTGTTTGGATGAGCCTCATTATACGAGGCAATGTTACTATTTTGGAAGAAAATTTATTATTATTTGGGCACCAAACTTAAAGAAATCTGATGGTAATTAATACCAATGTATGGCATGGGAGCCATGGCTTATGCAAGAGAAAAGACTCCTATTGTTCTTCATTATTGATGATTTAATTTTGAGAAAAACTTGGGGAAAGGAAGAGCGACATTTTGGAGAGAGATAATCTCATTTCAATTATTGTGGGATTTTTGCATTATTCTTTATGCATTGGGTGTTTTAGGCAGGAGTGATGGCAGTAAGAGGCAAAGATTTTCTTTTGACTCTTTGATTAGGCAAGATTGTTCGTTGTGGATGTTGCATGACTAAGAGAAGAAGATCAACGACTAAAGGAGAAGAATTTATTTATCTTATTTCTCTATGTTATACCAGTGAGTTGGAGACAATAGTTTCTTCATGAATAGATAAAGACATTCATGTTTGGAGATTGGATTGTTGTGTGATTGAGTTTAGTATTTGAATCATAAATAGACATAATTCTCTATTGTGAGCAGAGAGACTATTTTTTTTTGTTAGTATTTGGTATTATCTGAAGGTATTTTGCAAATAAGTCTGTGTTTTCTTCGTCATTGTAAGCGGATTTTATGGAAAATATTGTGCAAATCACTTTGACTATGATTTTTGGAGCATCAAATGCAGAGCAAAGAAAGAATATCTTAGGCATGTTTTTATATTTATTATCTTTGTGTAAACTCTTAGTTTGCATTTAATCATTTTTAGTTTTAAAAAGAGGAAGAGTATTTATTCATTATTAAAGAATAATACAAGATAAAATTGATGAAAATTAGTTTGATTTTCCAATTTGAAACAAAAGTTTAATTTACTTTTTTTTTCCATTTTGAAATGAACAACAAAATAGAAAGATATTTTTTTGTTGTGTTATAATAATCAGTTTATTTTATTTTCTCGGATAGAGAATAATTTCAGTGTGATATGTAAATAACTATATTTATATATATAAACATATATTCGTTTATAACAAAATATATATGAGTGTTTATATATATAAGTTTATGTAAAGAATATATTATGATATGTGATTATGAAAATAAGAAATAAGCTTGATGCATTCTTAGCTGAGTTAAGTGAATGAAAGCAACTTTATAAACTGATTTATTGAAGAGTTTTCGAACACTTGGACATAGTTTTCCTTTTAACAAAATAAGTCAGTAATTTATGTTATATTTTTACCAGAATTGTTATTGTGCTCTTGAGCAAAGAACCATGAGGAAAAACTGTGAAAAGTCTAAACTAATTTAAAGTGATGCCCACTCCTTTGGAGATTAAGATGGGCAAGTCTTAGCAGCCTTGACCTCTACTCAATACTGATTTTGGTATCTTTGTGCCAAGATATAGGAACAAAGGCATAAGTTTCAAGCACAACTTGCTCCACAAGCCCAATTGATAGAACTAGAGAAAGGTAAGTTGGCACAAAAGGAACAAAAAATACTAATTGTATAGTGGCCCTTCAAATATCATATTCTATTATGCACTATTGATTATTTCTTGGAATTGATTAATATGAAGATAGAATTTCCAAGCTTAATAATTTTGAATTTTGATTGTCTCATCTAAAAATGATATGGAACCTGTTGAAAATAATTGCAATCATTCCAAAAAGAAATGCTCTCTGCAAAAAGAATAAACTCTCCAATTTTGGCCACCCATTTACCCTACATGTACTACCTCATGACTCTGTAATTGTATTGCCCATATTTAGGGCCATCATTTCCCTTCATACACCCTTTCCCAAAAGCATTGTGGATTTCTCTTCTTCTTCTCATTCTTCCACATGAATTTAGCCACTTACATTGCTCTAATATCTACCAAATTTCCTTTCCCTTTGCCCACTCACTATCCTCGCCATTTTTGAAGGAAGTGGAACCAATCTATAGATGTTGTTGAATTAAAGGTGACACATGTAAGACTTAGTATCTACTCCATACAGTTAATCTATATATGTAGCTCTAGGGTTACTTGCAAATTTTCACAATGCTTCCACACTTTATAATAGTTCAAATGTATTGAAAGAAGTCCAGTGCTGAATGAAATGGCTGCTTGAGGAAAGAGGACATAATAAAATGGAGCTAAAACCTTATAGTCCACATAACTAATGTGTTATAAACGTTGCCTATATATAACAAGATAGAATATTCTTTTAGTGGAGATAACAAGAGATAACACTCATACATTATAGATACTTATAATGTACAATGATGACAAGTGTAGATATATTAGTCAAATAATTTTGAAACACACAAACAGCCTGGTGAAAAATGGATGTATGATTAAAGTTGAAACCCAAAGTAAAAATAGATAATTTATTCCTTTATTCTTATTAACTGTAATAAAGAAAAATTACTTTGTATTTTGTTTTTATTAATGCAAGCCGAAAGGAGGATGATCCACACACAGAGGTTGCTCAAGAATGAGAAATAATACTTACACTATGATTTGAGAACTACAAGAATTTCATTGACACTTACTTTCTCCTACAATAAAAAAGATGCCCCCACTCTCTTTATTATGTTACTACATCATAAGCAGTCAATATACAATATAGATAATACATTCCTTAAGGATTCATCTATTGATGCACTGATTGCACCTTTTCTAACAGTGCAAGTGCTAGTTGTGTCTCATATCCAAGTTACGAAATCATCAAGTTATTGCAATATACTACTATAAGTTTATTTCCTAAATATTTGATCACTATTGTTTTATATACATGCTAAGTTACCAATTCGGGTTTGAGTTCAACTTCAGGTTCGATGGTTCGGTTCACAGGTTCGAGCAAAAAAAAAATTGGGGTTGGGTTCGTTTTGGGTTTGTCCATACAAAAAGATAAAAACCAAAAATATATACATATTTACAACAATAATTAAGTTCAAAATACCACATGGCATCATATATTGTATAATAAACAAAACCACCATAAAGAAAACATTAGAATGTCAATTAGTTAAACTCGAATGTCATGATATATATTATATATTAAAATTAACTACATTGTTGCATTTCTCCTTGTAGGTAAGCATCTAGGAAGATTGTCCAATTGGATGACGATATTATAGATGAAGACTTGTAGGAAAACTTGGGAATTGGGCTTTTTTAAGTTAGAAAAAACTCAAAAAAATAAAAAAATATATCAAAAGAAATGTTGAACACCCAAATTCTCCTTGGGTCTGTCGGGGTTCGGCAAGGCTAGACCCACAATCTATGGGCTAGACCCTATCTGAACCAACAGGGAACAGGACCCAGACCCCGAACCCAGGTCAAACCACACCGAAACCCTAGCCTTACCCCCAATGGACCAATAACACAGGAAAAACATGAATAATATGTGTAGCTACAAATCTATTACTTTAATTACCTATGATGCTTTACTTTTCTGAATATCTCTTAAAGAACATAGAAGGTTGAATCTATGTTAAATCATAGGTACAACTAAACTATTTGCTCAATATTTAGAGACAATCAATGAGTATATTACGTATTTTTAATAGAAAAATATGTTTTTTCTTTATTAATAAATTATCAATTTCGACATGTTCCATTCTTTCTTGCCAAAATAAAATCATTTTTTTTGGAATTATATATATACATATGATTTTGTATATGTTTTTGAGTGGGCATGTCAATGTCACACTATATATGGGGTGTGTAAAAATTGGCATACCCTTATTCACATGTATTTGAATGCTCCCACATCCAAACCATGGTAACTTAGTTTTCATGTGAAACAAAAACCAAGTGGCCATGGGGGCACAACCCCAATGCCATGCCCAACTTCCCAAATGGAATGAAATACCTCCCACCTTCCATAGTGCAAAGGCACCAACAGGAGAACGTCTCCATCCTATGAGGGGCATCCTCAACATATCCAAATCAAGGTAACTTAGTTTTAATGTGGGACAATAATCAGGTATCCATTGGGACACAAACCCAGCCCCATGCATGGCATCACAAATGGAATGAAATGCCTCCTACCATCCATGGGTCCAAACCCCAACAAGAGGACATCTCCTTTCTGGGTGAGTGCTTGAGGACACCTTGCTATCCCCAAGATGGCCAAGGGAATGTTCATGCATCCCTCAATTGTCTCAAAGACATCAAGGCATCCCCATAGCCCAAAGAAAACGGTTGTTTGATTAAAAAGAAAACACAAAGCACATGGGTTCATAGCGCAATGGCAAGATGTTGATAGTTGGGCACCTAAGGTGCTAAGTTCAAATCAATTCAAGGTGGTAGTCACACTTTTGGCCTCACCATATGGGGTAGTTAAACCCCACTTATTAGTACTCTTGAGTGGACAGAGAGTGAAAGAGCACTTCCTAAATGTTCAAGGATCAAGTCCCCTTTTGTGTATCATGGTTGAAGGGGGCATATCATCTCCATAATTAATTGATTAAAAAAGAAACACAAATTTTAAAAAATTAACTCTTTGGTACCCATTTTGCTATACAAAAGCAAGAACATAAACAAGTGGGCATCATTGGTTAGAAGAAAGGAATAAATTATAAAACATAAAACAATTAATTAAAGTCTAGGCCCTATTGACTAGTAAGAAAACTTGTGATCTCATCTTATCGATGGTCACAGGTTGATTAAAATGCTAATTAAGTGTTTTATTCTAGATGGAGTTCAAGTCAATGTTACACTACTAATGCATGAGAGGCTGCCCATAAGTGTCACATAGAGTTCCTTATCCCATGCTTTACAAGAAAAATACGTTGAAATTTTGAACCATTCAAATTCTTTTTTTTGTTAAACAATGTCTTCAATGTGTCTATAAGACTAGAAAAACTTACAAATCAAGTTATATTCACCATCATCATAATTATTTATTTTTATTTTTATTTTAGACTGCAAGAATTGGTCAGTTATTTGTTCCCATATAAACTGTAGTGCGCCTGGTAAACTTTTTTCACGTGATTGGTGACGCTAGCGCAACATGCCCTCCGATACCACAGAGACAGTGGGGAGACTAGACCTATGACCTCTTGCCTGCAACAGGATGCTTTAGCCAATCGAGCTAGGCCCACCACCATTTCATACTGACATTATATGGGCTCGTGCTTATAGTTTTTAATAGATATATTCAAATATTCACATTTTTAAAATTTCAGTCTCTTTTCACTTGTGTTTCTTTGGCATTTTTTGTTTATTTGTATGTTATACTTCAATTAGTAATTTTCATATATTATTTTACTAGCTATCTCACCCACCAACCACAAAATTTGGAAAAATATTACCTTCCCCAAATCCTGTTCTCCCATCCACGCATTCCCCCATCCTCAAAAGTTTGAAACTTAGAGAATCACTGACAAAGACTCAGAATGACCACCATATGACTAACTATCATAAAATGTCAGATCTCACTCGGCAACATATGAAAATTTTAGAACAAAATAGGTTCAATATTTTCTACATTTATCTCTTAGGTACAATATTTTGTGTTGATGGAGAAGAATTGTTTATATCTTGAAACGAAATGGAAGTATCAACTAATAGAGATTACAGCATAAAGTCACGCAGACACGTAAAAAATAATATATTACCTGAGGCTGTGTGTGTTTAAGGCAAACAACCAAAAATGGCCATAATGTGTTCATAGCAGGTAGCAGCATGTTACCATCCTTCCCTGCATCTACACGATTTAGGATATCCTGAAGTGTTAAAAAAGGAATACTCATTTGCCACCCACTCAATTGCTTCTCTAGATTCTTTCTCTTTAATGAGTGCTTCTTCTATTATAGAAACAATGGTAATCCCGTTCTGCAGCCAATTTCACCATACATAAATCATCCCTCTTTCATAAACATACATTCCAAAATAATTCTGAAATCCCTCTAACAGCCTACGTTACAAAATAGCAAATTGGAACATTTTACATCTCATTTTACGAGATGGCAGAGTAGATATAAAGTGTATAAATTGACTAAAAAATTTCTATCAGTTCTAACATAATAATTGATACAGAAAATGAACAATATAACAAAAACAGATAGTTTTACCCTCCTATCCTTTAGACATTAAGTGAAAGAATGTTAAGCTTTGATATGCAATTGTTGCT
Source organism: Sequoia sempervirens (assembly GCA_007258455.2). Taxonomy (NCBI): domain Eukaryota; kingdom Viridiplantae; phylum Streptophyta; class Pinopsida; order Cupressales; family Cupressaceae; genus Sequoia; species Sequoia sempervirens. The sequence continues at coordinate 16,036 of VDFB02224176.1, forward strand.
CAGATTTGTATGTCGCTAAAACAACAGTGCAAACAGAAATTTGATTTTCTCATTTGTAATGAACATTTACTTTCAATAGTGATTGTTTAAGAGTATATGTCAACAAGTAAAAAAATAGCTTATCTCGTTTCACAGTTTTAAAAAGCCAGATAATAATGCATGTTATCCTTAACAGCTCCATGATCAATAATGTTTGTACCAAAGAGTGAACACAGGAAATCACAAAATGTGCACTAACTTAACACAAATGATGCCATATTCAGTGGATGAAGTCATTAAACTATAGAAGTAGTTCTTGGAAATTTATTGGAATATATGTCAAGATCTTGTTTCTCACCCTGTTCACCAATAAATTCTTGAAATTATTGCAATATTCTGAAGTTCTTGGTCAACAAGATTTTGACTGAAATAATTGATGCTATCTTCCAGTTTGTGCCCAGATAAATCGCAGTTTGCATAAAACATTGATTTTTTGTGTTTGTATACCCCATCCTATTTTTCTATCATTCTTTCTGGTTTTTTTTCTCAATTTTAAGTCTTATTTTTAGGGTTTTTCAGAAGCGATTTTTTCTCAACAAGCAGCAAATTTAAGGATTTTTTTTTGCATTTGAGCCTAAAATAGCTGTAACAATCAACAGCATGCAGTGCATATACAATCAAGATTTGATCTACATGTAGAAACAGGTCCCACATAAACCAGGGCATATTGCCTCATGCATCAAGACAACTGCAAATAAACGATTTGAAATGGTGTAATCTTTCTGGATTTCAAGAGCCGACCAACACAGTAGCTATGTCCCAAGGTTCATGTCCATATTTTATAAAAAATATAAAGGAATTTGAAATTTTTAATTCAACAATTACAAGTAGTAAATATATAAAATTGTACATATTAAATATTAATAATTGAAAATATAATTTAAATATATTAAATCTTAATAAACTACATATACTAAAAAAATGTCCATATATTTCAATGTATTAAATTTTATTTAAAAACAAAACCTAAAGAGAAGAAAACAAATGACATCCCCTATTTTTGCCTACTCCATCACTAAGGCCCTATATTTTCAGTGGGAAGGCAGATTGGTGTGGTCAACTTGATACCTCTTTCAATTCCAAGGCTATAGGTGATCACAAGTGCCCCATCACCACTATGTGGTAGAGGAATAGGAAGAGGTAGCCCCCTCCCAATCAAGTGCCACTACAATGGATAGGGGGTGGGCTACCTTGTCCATCATAAGCCATATGTAATAATAGTCCCGAGCTAAGGGATTGACCTTGACATTTTAAAAGAGAAGAGATTGGGACATAGCTCCAATACACTTGTACAATATAACCACCATAATAGGGATCGCCCTTAGAATTCTAAAGCAGGTCTCGCTCAACAAGTGACACCCTCCCCTTGATTGTTACAATTGAGTTCCCCTAGCTCTCTATCCAAGATCTTGAGAGGGAGAGGGCATTTATGTATGCAGTCAAGTTTCCAAAAAAGTTGTTGCCCACACTCCTCTCCACTGTGCATCCCAGTAGAAATCAAATTTCTCACAAAAAATAACAAGACAAAGACAAAGATGCCAGAAATATAACAATGAAGCTTGTGATATTTATTTTCTCACAAAAAATCTGAAACAGTTAATCGAAACACATTTTAAAAAATATGTTATAAATTAAAAAACCCTAAGAGCTTTTATGTACAAATTCAAGACGAACTAAAACTTTCTTTTCTGGTTTTCTTTAAGTTCACTGAATTTCAAAGTTTTTTCTTTTAAGTTTAACAAACCCTATGACAAAATACAAGAGTATCTTGCAAAAAGGGGTAATCAGTGTAATGTCCCCTTTTTGGGCTTGTGAAATATACCGAGCCAATTTTTTCGATTTTTACAATTAACAAATTACGACAGTGCACCCGTTAAGGTTAGATGAGAAAACCAAGAACGTTCAGGAAGCAACTCTAACCAGAATGGCACCGCTTAGGGTGAGCATTGGTCAGAGGGTCTTCTAATTCTATTTGCAGGAAATAACTCAACGTCAAGTATGTGCTACCCAATCCAATGCGGAGTGAGGGGCGACCATATGACGGAGTGAAAACAAACTACTGCTTGTAAGAAAATGCTGAAAGCAAAAGACTCTCAACACCCAGGATGTGCTTTCTAACCCAGGATGGGATAGTAGCGACCATAGGGCGGAGGTGGATTACATACAATATCAAAATGCTGAAAGAGAGAACATTACAATCTGACTGAGCAAGAATCTAAGACCGACAGTACTACTGCCAGTATACAATTTGAAAGATTACAACTTGCTTATCAATTACAATTCAACATATGTGAGACTTGCAATAATATTAGAACATTCCTTTGCGGAGAAAAGATACTGAAATTGAAGGATTTAATTAATAGATCCAACCTTTTTGAAGCTTGCCCACCAACTATGAAGTATGCCGCAAGATCTCAGGATCCTTTCACACCCGTCAAGAGCAAGATGCAGATTTCTTCAATCTGCCTGACAGACCTGTGTTTTTCACCATAGAACAGCACATAGAAATCCCTTGGAAAGTTCGTATCTCCCTTAAAACTCAATCAAACAATCTAAAATTGAATGCCAAACACAAGTAAGATGATGGCGACCAGATTAGGAACAAGAAACTGAACCAAATATCAGATTATATTTAATGGCACAAATCCCAAGAATCTGCAGATGGTACGGCCCAGGTACAGGGGCGATTTTCAATTATAAAATCAGACAGTGCTCCATAAAAACTGAAATCTTGCATAAAGGGATGCCTAGCCTATACCAATGAATTTATGCAACACCCACAATGTATATTTTTGTCTTTTTGGAAATATGAATGAAATACTAAGTCTGTTGTAGCTAAAGTGCTAAAATCAGAAACCTCTAACATGCAAGATCTGAAACTAACAATACTAATGCAGATTACAATGCACGGAATACAATGAATTCACAACTAGACTAAATTCATCACTAGTCGTTGTCTTACAAACGAGAAGAGATGCCCAACTAGGAGGTCTTCATCCCTCGAAGCAATCCAGAATCAATCCGGCAGCATAACGTTGTATTTTCCAAGATAACCCCAATGATGCACCAAGGCTCCTCTTTATAACCTTCAATTGACTTTGCAAAACCCTAAAATCAGCTTTTAGGTCAAACTTCACCCTCCTCAAGATTGGGCGTACTTTCTCCTCATGGCTTAATAAATGATATTTTAATTAAAACATCATGCTTGATTTATGCGCCCATCATACCCTGCTTGACTTAGAGAAATATTAAATCATTTCATAATGAAGGCGCCCCCCTCAAGGAACCACCTTTTAAACACAACATTAAGTCATTAAGTCTAAGCCCATGGTCAACGTTTAATTATAATAATTAAACGTGACTTTTTAATTTCAATGACTTAACTTATTTCTCCGACAGTGCCCTGAAGCCAAAACTGAAGAAGTCAACTGAACATTCTGAAGCCGGGAGTCAACCATCCTGAGCACATCTGGAAACTGCCAAAAATAGAATTTACTAAAAATAGTAAATTCCAAAAAGTACTCTGAATGCTGAGACGAACATACCACTGCGAAGCCCTCTGAAAACCCAGAAGGAATCCGCCATTAAAACTATCATCTCCAAGCAATGATCTCCTCAAAATTAGGAAACCCTAATTTTAACTTCCGACTAGCCTTCGGGTTCCCAACGAAAGGCTAACGGTCACTGAAAATGTCAAGCTTGAAATGGGGACATTACAGTCCGCCCTCCCCAAGATTGCTTGTCCTCAAGCAATCGCAAACTAGGATGCTGCAATATTTCATCATTTTCCCACGTGGCATCCTCCATAGGCAGGTTCTTCCACTTTACCAAATATTCTCTGATAGTTCTATTCCTCAAGGAACGTTCTCTGACATCAAGTACCTTCTCGGGAACAAGAACCAACTATCCTTCTTCATCCAACGGTGGCAACTGTGAAGAAGCAACTACATTGTGTCCAAGTGCCTTCTTGAGGCGAGACACGTGGAAGACGTTATGCACTTTGCTATCTGAAGGTAGCTCTAATTCATAAGCTACTGCCCCAACCTTTCTAATGACCCTAAATGGCCCATAGAAGCGAGGTTTGAGCTTCTCAACTCCACTCTTCTTGAGAGTTGACTGTCTATAAGGTTGTAAGCGGAGATAGACCATATCCCCAACCTCAAAAGAACGCTCTACACGCTTCTGATCAGCATACAACTTCTGCTGATTTTGTGCAATCTGCAAATTCTCCTTCAAGGACCTCATTATGTCCTGACTATGCTGCAACAAATCCTTGGCTAAAGGTGCTTTGCTGTCACCAAACACCAAATCTGCAAAGCTGGGTGCTTCATACCCATAAAGTGCCAAGAAAGGAGACATTTTGATTGACATATGGAAGGTAGAGTTGTAACAGTACTCGCCTATATGCAGCCACTTAACCCAAGCTTTCTGTTGTTCTGACACATAGTTTCTCAAGTAGCCTTCTAGCCACTTGTTCACCACTTCTGTTTGCCCGTCAGTTTGGGGGTGATAACTCGTGCTTGGGGTGAGCACAGTACCACTCATTCTAAAAATTTCCTGCCAAAAGGTACTTAGGAACTTACTGTCCCTATCACTTACAATATTCTTAGGCAAACCATGAAGTCTAAACACTTCTCGAAAAAACAAATCTGCAACTTGGGCTGCAGAAAAAGTGCTGGTAATGGCAAAGAAATGAGCAAACTTGGTGAGTCTGTCAACTACCACATAAATGCAATCCTTCCCTTGGGCCTTGGGCAACCCAGTGATGAAATCCATTGAAATGCTTTCCCATTTTTGATTGGGAATTGGAAGTGGTTGCAGCAAACCGGCTGGTAAGGTGTGCTCATTTTTATTTGCTTGGCAAACAGGACATTCCTGAATGTAACGTTGAACCTCCTTCTTCAAACCTTTCCAAGAAAACCTTTCTCGGATCTGCCTATAGGTCTTGAAAAACCCTTGGTGACCAGCAACTGGAATGTCATGAAAATTCAAAAGAATCTTCTTCTTGAGCTTAGAATCAGCCACCAGAAAGATTCTACCCTTATACTGAATCAAACCCTCAACCACCTGGTACTTTTCATCATGGAAAGTACCTTCCAGAATGCTGGTTGCAAACTGATTTTTTGCATAATCAGCAAGCAACATGTCTCTCCAATCTGCAGTAAGCTCACACAATGAGCTAAGATGAGGCCTTCTGGAGAGAGCATCGGCCACGACATTATTTTTCCCTTTGACATATTCAATGTCAAAGTCGTAAGCTTGAAGCTTACTCACCCATTTCTGTTGCCTCTCATTTAAATCCTTCTGGTGCATAAAATGTTTGAGGCTATTGTGGTCTGTTTTAACCACGAACTTATTCCCCACCAAGTACTGTCGGAACTTGGCTAATGCATGCATAATGGCAAGCATTTCTTTGTCATAAATTGAATATGACCTTTCCACACCCCTTAATTTTCGGCTTTCAAACACAATAGGGTGTTTGTCTTGCATCAGGACAGCACCAACTCCTTCACCCGATGCATCACACTGCAGCTCGAATGGCTTGGAGAAATCAGGGATAGCCAAAACTGGGCACGAGCTCATGATCTTCTTAAATTTGTCAAAAACAACTTGAGCCTTTTCTGACCAAACAAAGGCTCCCTTTTTGGTGAGATCAGTAAGGGGAGCCGCATTCTGAGAATACCCCTTTACGAACCTCCGATAAAAACCACACAGACCCAGAAAACCCTTCAACTGAGTCAAGCTCTCAGGAGGTGGCCAATCAACTACTGCTTTGATTTTTTCCGGATCCACCTTTACTCCCTCAGCACTGATTATGTGGCCAAGGTACAGTAACTCCACCATTCCAAATTCACATTTGGAAGCTTTAGCAAACAAGCTCTCCGATTCCATGATACTGAGCACTTCCTCCAAGTGCTTGAGGTGATCCTCCCACGTCTTGCTGTAGATCAGAATGTCATCAAAAAATATCAGCACAAACCTTCGTAACTGATTCTGGAAGACACGGTTCATGCAAGACTGAAAGGTTGCCGGAGCGTTAGTCAACCCAAATGGCATGACTAAGAATTCAAAATGGCCATAGTGACATCTGAAAGCTGTTTTTTCCACATCTGACCCCCTCATTCGTATCTGATGGTAACCCGACCTCAAATCAATCTTCGAAAAGAACTTAGCCCCATGTAGCTCATCAATGAGCTCATCTATTCTGGGAATGGGGTATCTATTCTTGATGGTGCTTTGGTTCAAAGCACGATAGTCCACGCACATGCGCATGGTACCATCCTTCTTCTTTACAAGAACCACTGCAGAAGCAAAGGGGCTCTTGCTTGGTCGTATGAAACCCATCTCCAAGAGTTCTCGGATATTCTTCTCGATCTCATCCTTTTGCCTCTTTGGATACCGGTATGGAGTTGTGATCACCGGTTTAGCTCCTTCCTTGAGCTCTATGATGTGTTCTGAACCTCGATCAGGAGGAGGTCCAGGAGGTAAATCGGCAAACACTTTACTCTTTTTGGTGAGTAAAGATTGGATATCAGGAGGATGCTCTACTTTAGTTTCAGCTAGACTCGCTGGAAGAATCATGCACTCAGCAGCCCATTCCACTTGATCATGACGTATCAACTTCGCCATCCTCTTGAATGATACAATCCGAGGGCCACCATTTGACATTCCTCTCACCACCACCTTCTTCCCATCGGATTGAAACTTCAACTCCATAGTTTGCAGATTTAGAGAGATCTCTCCAAGAGATCGCAGCCATTGAATGCCAAGGACAGCATCCGTATCTCCAATACTACCACGTAGAAGTCATCCTTGACTTCGTAATTGCCCAATTGCATTGACATGTTCGGAATCCTCTTGGTGCATGAGATGTGAAACCCATCCGCAACCATAACTCTGAACCCTTCAAAGTCTTCTGTTTGCAATCCTTTCTTTGCCACCACAACTTCGTCTATGAAGTTATGTGTTGCACCAGTGTCAATTAAAGCAACAATACGTTGCCCTTTGATCATCCCACGAACTTTAAAGGACTCATTCTTTTGGAAGCTCGAAAGTTGAGCCAATGTACCACCACTTTCTTTTTCACCTTCAGACTCTTCTGGAGTATTTTCTTCATCGCTGTCCTCAAAATCAGCTTGCTGATCAGAAAAATCAGAATTGCTTTCATCAGCTGTATAGAACTCAATTTGATGAATCTTAGCTCCCTTGGGGCACACATGATCTTGTGACCATTTTTCCCAACAACGGAAACATAAACCTTTCCTACGGAGTTCATTGATAGTCTCTGGATCCAATCTTGAGCCATGAGGTTTCTGTGGTTTAAACTCCTTATGATGAGGCTTCTGATGAAACTTTTTCCCTCTATCTCCTTTGTGAAAAGCTGGTTTGGAATGGAACTTAGCTTTGGGAGCAGCCCACTCCATGTTTCTAGCTTTTTTCATTGCTTCTTGTAGGGACGGTGGATCAAAAGCTTTGATCCAACCCTTGATTGGCTCCATCAATCCTTCAGTGAATAGGATTACTAATCTTCTCTCTGTGATTCCGGTGACCATAACTGAAAGTCTTTGAAACTCAGCTATGTAGGCATCCACAGTGCCATATTGTCTCAACTGTGCCAACTCCCTAAAGTGCACTTCTAGGTCCTTCTTCTCGAACCTTTCAATGAATCTATTGGAGAATTCATCGTATCTAGTGATAGACCCATGACCTAAGGTGACTAGGCCATGGTACCACCATTCATGCGCCACCCCATCTAGGTGTAGCGTAGCGAATCTAATCGCTTCTTCTTCAGCCATTGGCCTAAGTGCCAAATAGTTGTCTAGTTTTTGTAACCAGGCTCGAGCAGAATTATTATCGCTTCCATCAAAATGGGCAAGCGTAACCTTGTTGAGAGCTTGATTCCAATCTCCTTGTGCTGGGGTTCTTCTTTGATCATAGTTTCTCCCTTGGCCTCTATCCTTCCTTCTATACTCCATGTAATCATTGAAGGACATGTCAAGTTTTACTTCATCAGGAAGGGTGTCATACTCTGTTCGGCCTATCCTCACCCTCTCCAAGGATGAAACATTTTCTTCAGGATCAGGCTGTGGGATTGCTGGTGTCAAAAACGTGGGTTTGAATGGTCTAGCAGAAATGTAAGTGTTGCTCACTGCAGGTTGGGCAACATGACCATTGTGCGGGTTGGAAGCACTGTGCTCCCCGGTATGCCCTGTGTTGTGTTGTGGAATATTGGGACCCAATCTCCCCAACAGGAGAGAAAACATATCCATCATGGCATCCATCTTCTTATCGAGTCCTTGACCCAGATTGGCTGAATTGTCTATACCCTTCCCATTGTCACCTCTGTTGCCAGAACTTCTTTCATTATCCCCCATTTCTGTTTCTTGCGAAGGCTCCCAATTAGCCCTCAAAACCTCGGAAGCTGTGTGACCTTCTGGGGCTTGATGCAACTGTGTCTGAACTGTACCTCTCTTGTAAACTCTTGCCAAATACCTCTGTTCTCTGTCACTCATAGAAGGCTGATTTCACAGGATGGCAGGATACGTGGCTCTGATACCACTGAAATATACCGAGCCAATTTTTTCGATTTTTACAATTAACAAATTACGACAGTGCACCCGTTAAGGTTAGATGAGAAAACCAAGAACGTTCAGGAAGCAACTCTAACCAGAATGGCACCGCTTAGGGTGAGCATTGGTCAGAGGGTCTTCTAATTCTATTTGCAGGAAATAACTCAACGTCAAGTATGTGCTACCCAATCCAATGCGGAGTGAGGGGCGACCATATGACGGAGTGAAAACAAACTACTGCTTGTAAGAAAATGCTGAAAGCAAAAGACTCTCAACACCCAGGATGTGCTTTCTAACCCAGGATGGGATAGTAGCGACCATAGGGCGGAGGTGGATTACATACAATATCAAAATGCTGAAAGAGAGAACATTACAATCTGACTGAGCAAGAATCTAAGACCGACAGTACTACTGCCAGTATACAATTTGAAAGATTACAACTTGCTTATCAATTACAATTCAACATATGTGAGACTTGCAATAATATTAGAACATTCCTTTGCTGAGAAAAGATACTGAAATTGAAGGATTTAATTAATAGATCCAACCTTTTTGAAGCTTGCCCACCAACTATGAAGTATGCCGCAAGATCTCAGGATCCTTTCACACCCGTCAAGAGCAAGATGCAGATTTCTTCAATCTGCCTGACAGACCTGTGTTTTTCACCATAGAACAGCACATAGAAATCCCTTGGAAAGTTCGTATCTCCCTTAAAACTCAATCAAACAATCTAAAATTGAATGCCAAACACAAGTAAGATGATGGCGACCAGATTAGGAACAAGAAACTGAACCAAATATCAGATTATATTTAATGGCACGAATCCCAAGAATCTGCAGATGGTACGGCCCAGGTACAGGGGCGATTTTCAATTATAAAATCAGACAGTGCTCCATAAAAACTGAAATCTTGCATAAAGGGACGCCTAGCCTATACCAATGAATTTATGCAACACCCACAATGTATATTTTTGTCTTTTTGGAAATATGAATGAAATACTAAGTCTGCTGTAGCTAAAGTGCTAAAATCAGAAACCTCTAACATGCAAGATCTGAAACTAACAATACTAATGCAGATTACAATGCACGGAATACAATGAATTCACAACTAGACTAAATTCATCACTAGTCGTTGTCTTACAAACGAGAAGAGATGCCCAACTAGGAGGTCTTCATCCCTCGAAGCAATCCAGAATCAATCCGGCAGCATAACGGTGTATTTTCCAAGATAACCCCAATGATGCACCAAGGCTCCTCTTTATAACCTTCAATTGACTTTGCAAAACCCTAAAATCAGCTTTTAGGTCAAACTTCACCCTCCTCAAGATTGGGCGTACTTTCTCCTCATGGCTTAATAAATGATATTTTAATTAAAACATCATGCTTGATTTATGCGCCCATCATACCCTGCTTGACTTAGAGAAATATTAAATCATTTCATAATGAAGGCGCCCCCCTCAAGGAACCACCTTTTAAACACAACATTAAGTCATTAAGTCTAAGCCCATGGTCAACGTTTAATTATAATAATTAAACGTGACTTTTTAATTTCAATGACTTAACTTATTTCTCCGACAGTGCCCTGAAGCCAAAACTGAAGAAGTCAACTGAACATTCTGAAGCCGGGAGTCAACCATCCTGAGCACATCTGGAAACTGCCAAAAATAGAATTTACTAAAAATAGTAAATTCCAAAAAGTACTCTGAATGCTGAGACGAACATACCACTGCGAAGCCCTCTGAAAACCCAGAAGGAATCCGCCATTAAAACTATCATCTCCGAGCAATGATCTCCTCAAAATTAGGAAACCCTAATTTTAACTTCCGACTAGCCTCCGGGTTCCCAACGAAAGGCTAACGGTCACTGAAAATGTCAAGCTTGAAATGGGGACATTACAGCTTTCCCTCAGTCTTGCCCTAGAATCAAAAATTTGATGTAGTTAGGTTTTAACTAGCCAATTATATTTTCAAAACAATATAAAACTTGGCTTAGATCCTGCAATCATGTTAGACAATATTGGAAATATAATTCATATGATCAAACATATATAATAAATGGCTTATCTATTTGAACCATGTAAAAATATCAAGCTTTTATGTACAAATTCAAGACGAACTAAAACTTTCTTTTCTGGTTTTCTTTAAGTTCACTGAATTTCAAAGTTTTTTCTTTAAGTTCAACAAACCCTATGACAAAATACAAGAGTATCTTGCAAAAAGGGGTAATCAGTGTAACGTCCCCTTTTTGGGCTTGCCCTAAGTCTTGCCTAGAATCAAAATTTTGATGTAGTTAGGTTTTAACTAGCCAATTATATTTTCGAAACAATATAAAACTTTGCTTAGATCTTGCAATCATGTTAGACAATATTGGAAATATAATTCATATGATCAAACATATATAATAAATGGCTTATCTATTTGAACCATGTAAAAATATCAAGGTTACCCTAAGTTTCCAGGACGGGGACAGCAGGGGACAACGGGACGAGTCCCCAAGTTTCCAATTTTTTAGGCCAAATTTAGGGACAGTAGGGGACGGCTATATAAAAATATAGGGAAAATTTAAAAAATATAGGGAAATTTTAAATGTTCAATAGATAACATGGATAAGGCATGCATAATATACATTATAGAACATTCACATATAACATTTGTGTTCAAGTTGATATGGTTTATTGGGTATGCATCAATCTTAATGAATAAGTTAGAATTTATTCAATGGAAAGCTTGATTTTGAACTAAGAAAACAGATACTCTGATGATAATTTTTTTGTTTATTGATAACTGGAACAAGGGAGTGCAGCCTTCTGAGAATGATAGTGAGTTGCATTAGGCAAATAATCTGCACAGTTACCATGTTATTGTTTTGCATGATCAGATGTCCCAAGGCCCGCTATGTATCATCTTCACAATAGAGTAAGACCTGTGAGACTTATTTATGAGGCACAGTAGAGCACTGAGTGTTGGGTTATTCACTAGAATTCATCTTGGCACCTTAGTACATAAACCAATATTGATTCTTGAATAATTGTATCAGTTACACTTATCCAAAGTTTCAAGACAACAAGCAGTGGCACCAATTTATTTAATGGGTGGACATAATTAAGTTCACACTCCCTTGCTATGAAAATGTGTTTTATGTTTTGTTTTGACCATGCTTTGATGCAGGGCACGGTTGACCATCCTAGGGATGGCCAGGGGACTTCTAGGATGGCTAACTATCCCGAGGACAGCCAGGGGACTCCTAGAAGTCCTCTAGCCATCCCCAAGTCCCCTAGCCATCCCCTGGCCATCCCCGGGACTGGTCAGCCATCCCCTGCCGTCCCCCTATTTCGGGGACGTTTCCTAAAAATTTTGCAAAAAGGGGGAAGGTCCCCTGCCGTCCCCTTGCCATCCCCCAGTACCCGGGACGGGGGATTTGGGGGGTGGGGGGGGGGGGACGCGTCCCCGAGTAACCTTGAAAAATATATAACTATTTCAAAACTATATAAACTACACAATATCCATAATGCATAGTGGAAGTTTAATCATAATAGAACTTGGATGAGAAACATGATAAGTTCGCCCAAAGCTATCCATACTAAGCCCAAGAGCGGATATACCATCCCTCTTGGCCCCAAGTGGCAGACACACGGGCATCCAACATGGGGTGGCATACTTAGTGGATAAACTTGTATATGCTTTCCCTATCCATGCTACCTTATCCATCCCTCTTATGATTGAAACTCCTTGAATTCATCCCAACAACCAATCCATGTAGAGATTGGGAAAAAGCTACAATAGGGGCCTATAGATTCCCCTTTCTAAGCCCAAGGGAAAACACTCACCCCCTTGGCGCCAAGGGGCCAACTTAGAGTGGCGTATTTAGAAAGAAATCCAGTATCTACTCACCCTACTAGGATTTCCCCCACTCCTCCTTATGGTTGCTTGATGAGAACTACAAACACTAAATATATCCAGATTCATAGAGATTATACAACAATAAATATATCATTATACACAATAATCATGATAGAGCATACCATAATACTTGCTAAAATATAAGACAGAGATATTCTAAGATGCAAAGATATTGACAAAATGCTGACTTCTGCCCTTGTCTGCTAAGTGCAGATAATTATGTTCGATCTCCTCCAATTGTCTTGTTGATTGGTCTGCTTTTAATATTCAAAAGATATTACTTTATAGGAATCTATGATCCATACTTATATTAAAGAATCATAATTACTTAGAAGGCTCAATAATTGTTGTAAGCATCATTATTGCATAATTGTATATATATATATATAAACTTACTTCCCAAATATATTTCTGCTAATACTATTTTAATCCAATTGATCTCTTATAATTGCTGATCCTTATTCCTTGTTTTCAATCTGCTTTCCAAATCATATTCCTTCATTCATTCATGATCCTTTCATAAATGAAGTGTGCTCCTTTTATATCCTATTTGGGGGAGAGTCGCCTCCTTTCACTTACATCCTGACATTTGTAAGGGACACATCCCTTCCAACACAAGTGTTGTTTTCCCTTAATTATTTTCTTTCCCAAACACTGCCTTAATCCCTTGCTAATTATACCTTTATGTTATCGCTGCCCATGATTTTCTTTGCCTATTGTTAATTGATGTCCTTAAATAATGAGATTTGCCTTCCTTTAATAATTGCTGATTATTGACATGTAAGCATAAGGTAATCGCTGCCCATTCAACATTAATATCGATGCCAAGAGAGTCAACATGAGAATAAGACAAGAAATGCTGGGCGTGGAGAGTAAGAGCTGGCCGCTGTGATGTGTAGAGGTATCACATCATAGAGAGGTGGCGGAATGCTTAGTTATTTCCTTGTGGGTCGCAGCATTCTGGTCTGAAGCTGTATAGACTATTGTGGCACCCATAATCATTGTGAAAGGAAACACATCACTCCAAGGTTGATTTGTTTTTATGTAAGAGACTGACTGGGAATAAGGAATGCCATAACATAGACATCCCTCTTATCTTGTTTGCTGCACCTAGTTACTCTTATATATCTGAATGTGGGCAATCTCATCAATCCAAGTATGGTCGGACTGCATTTAGAAATACAAGCATGCCTTTAATCAAACTAAATAATGCTATTTGTTTTTGCATAAAATCTGTGTAATTTGATCATAGCGGGGGGCATGACAATCAGCATCAATCAAAAATTCTCTGTTTTTTTATTTTGTTTGTAGACTCTAAATATTTTAGAAATTCAAATTTGAATCATTTTCTCTCTCAAATTCGCACCCTAGATGTGTAGGAAAGTTCATTTCACTCACAAGTTGTAGACTAGCAATGCAAGTACCTAGATGGAGAATTTGAGTTGACTTGAATAAGAGTTGGAATTGAGTTTGAAGGGACTTTGAAATTGCATGAGCCACCTTTGTCTTGCATGTTTTGATCCTAAATCCATGTGCCCATGTGAAGGAAGAGATCCAATTTTAGAGAGAAGTTTGCATGTCACCTAAAGAATGAATGTCAAAGTTCTTCCTATTTTAGGAGCCTTGGTTTGAAGTGTTGCATGTCTCTTTGACTCATTTTGAGCGTTGGAGCCACTCTCTTGATCTTGTGCGAATGAACTTGAGTACCTGTTGCGACCTTTTCACACATCGCCCCATTGCAAATGGGGACCCCCTGTTTTTTGCTTCTTTTTGCCCCTGTCTCAACTGCTTATCACTTGTCTTTTTACAATGAGGTCATCATCTTGAAAGTTTCAAGTCAGTCTTCTGAGAGTCATCCGAGCCAAGTCAATAATCCATGCTTGAATTAGTGCCCAAATGTCACAGAAGTGCTCAGAAGGCCCGGGAGACGAGGATCACCTGTGCTTTTGGCCAATTCTGACACTTCCTATTTTTTAGGGAATCTGCTTTTTTTTGCTTTTTCGTTTTTTTCATTTTTTGGCATTTTTGGACCAAACGGGGTTCCCTATTTTTTAGGGATTTTGCTTTTTTCTATTTTTAGAAAGTCAACCCTGGTCAACGAGTCAACTTTCCATCTTTAGATCCAAAAATTTGAAAAATCAAGTGATAAATCTGGAAAAGCAAGCAAAAATCAGTGAAAAATCTGGAAAAGCAAGCAAAAAGCATGAAAAATCAGACTGAAAAGCATCAAATTCTGGAAAAATCAGTCCAAAAAATCAATCAGATCTGAGAGAAAATCAGCAAGAAAATCAACCAAAGAATATGAAGTTCGTAGCAAAATTCTGTCTAAGTCTGGAAAATTCGCCCTCAAGAGAGCATGTTCGGCCCTTAAAAAGTGGGACGTACGAAAAAAAATGGCAAGGATTTGAAGAGGTCGGCCCTTAAAAAGTGGGACGTACAAAAAAAATGGCAAGGATTTGAAGAGGTCGTCCCTTAAAATGTGGGACGAAGAGAAGAATGGCAAGGACTTGAGAAAGTCCGCCCAACAATGAAGGAAAAAATGGCAAGGATTTGAAGAGGTCGGCCCTTAAAAAGTGGGACTTGACGAAGAGATTTCAGACCCCGCCTAGACTTGGCAAGGATCTTCCAAACTCCGCCCAGCTTTGGCAAGGTGAGTAGAAAGTCCACCCAAGCCTTGAGGAGGATGTCTAAGACTTAGAGAAGTCCGCCCTCACCTTGTCCAAGCACTTGGAAAGTCCGCCATGGTCTATGAAGGGGGAAAATTACAATTTTTGCTAAGTGTTTGGTGCCTAGTCAAGAGAAATTCGAAAATTTGCCTAAGTATAGAGGCCTAAAGGATGAAAAATCGAAATTTTTGGCTAAGTATTATGACATTTTCAAGAGGAAAAGTGTTAGAGTTTGAAAGGAGAGTGCTAAAGAAAGTTCACTATGGTATGTGGAAGCTGGAAGAGACTTGAGGAAGTCCGCCTAGGCCAAGGCAAAGAATAAAATGAAGTTCGCCTAGCATAAAAATGGAAGAAAAATTTGAAAATCGCCTAAAGTTTGGATGTCTAGAGAAAAAGTTGGCCAAGTATGCAAAGAAAAGATGCACAAAGCAAAGAGAAAGGAGAGCTCGTCCTTCACCAGAAGAGATAAAATTTGTCAAGCGTCAACGAAATTTGCCTGATAAAGACATCCAGGCAAAGACTTTGCCTAGAAAAATTCGTCTAAGCGAGGAAAAAATTGACTTTGGCAGAAGAAAATAAGCTCAGTGCAATTAAAAAATTTGCCATGGCAAGGAAAAATAAGGATCTGGCATAACAATTATCGACGAAATGGCTAAAATTTTGACTTGGCTAGACGAAATTGGGAATAAAATTGGAAAATAAACTTTTAGCCAGAAAAAAAGAAGAGAAAATTGAAATAGCTATGGGTCCAAAACGAACGGGTTGGAATAAATTAAATATTTTAATATTTTAATAATTTATTTCCAATGCCTTGGACAAAATAATGGATGGAAAGGCAAGCTTCAAGTCCGCCCGAGGTGAAGATGTCCAGCATGAAGCAAAGTCTGCCCAAGGATGGATGTCCAAGACAAGTGCAAAGTCCACCTGGAGAAGTGTCCAAGACAATCCAAAATAAGCCCTCAAGCATGATGGAAAATTTCTAAGGCATGAAGTGCCTAGAGGGGAGATGAAAATGGCAAAGACAAGTGAAAGTCCGACTTTTCCCAAGCACAGCATGTCCAAACCTTTACAAAGTTCGACTTTGCTTGGAGAAGGTATGTCCAGACATCCATAAGATCCACCAAGTACAATGGCAAACATAATGCAAAGTCCGACCTAGATCAAGAAAAGAAATGTCAAAGTGTTGAGAAAGTCCGCCCTAGTGGATGGACTTCACAAGCAAGAAAAGGTCCGACTTACCTCCAGCAAAGAGTGTCCAGACACATAAAGTCCGATTTGGCCTAAGAGATGTTTGTCCAAAGTGGCTGAAGTCTGACTTAGGCCAAGAAAGAAAACGGCCAAGCTCATGTAAAGTCCGCCCAAGGAGAGGATGAGAAAATTGGCTAAAACTCAGAAAATTAGCTAAGTGTTGATACCTTGGGGAGAAGAATTCACTAAGTGTTGGACAGAAAATAGGAAGGATGAAGAGGAGTAAAGAGGAAATGAATAAAATCCTTATCCAGAGATGGAATTTGTCCTACCTAGCACAAGCCAAATTCAAAATTGAAGGCAAATCCACAGGCAAAGTTCGTTCGAGCATGGAGATGGCCAAAATCTTGGCTAAGTGTTGAATGGTCCAGATGAAGATGTTGCAAAATGAACCTGAATAACCGAAATTTGGCTAAATCTGGAAAATACTTCACAAAGGAAATTCCAGTTTCCTCCATTGTAGCGAAAGCACAAAGGCATTCTTCTCCAAATTCTAGGCACTTGAGAGAAGCAATCAGGACAACTTCTTGGGGGATTTCATCTCCTGAAGAATTAAAAACAAGCTTCCAATCAGAATCAGATGGTGACAAGGAGAGTGTTCCAAACATATCTCCATACTTAGACAATTTCTTGACACGAATTGGAGAATTCAAAGAGGAAACCCAAAGGAATAACATCAACCCAATTCAAGTAGGAGGAATTTCAAAACAATCAACTTCAAGACCAAACACCTATTCCAAGGGGAGACTTCCAAACTCCAAAGATTCCAGAACAAGCAAGAGGAAGAAATCAAAGTCTCAAAAGGAGCTCCAAGATCTAAGCTAGGAAGGAACAAGCGCAAAGGACAGAGTCATCGGCAAGGAAAATATTCTAAGGCAAGCGCGTGGAAGAGAAAAGAAGCAACCAAGGAAGGCATCCAGCATGCTGAGGTGGCGCCTCGTCATCTTCCAACCAATCAAATTGTTCCAAATCAACATGCGACAACTTTCTATTTTATTGTTGATTTATATTTAGCAAAAAGGACAAGTGTCCTCGAATGTAATTTTCTCATTGGTCGAAAGTGACAAACCCTAATTAGGGTTTTATTTTGTAATCTCAGCCGTTGATCCTAAATCAATCTTGGCCATTGAATTGTAATTGGGGAGCCTATAAATTGAGCTCGCCCCCTCATTTGTCAAGGGTAGTGGAAACGATATATGAAATTGTTGCATTGAGACTATTTCCGATAGTAAAAGCTCTTATGCATGATTTGCTTTGAACAACTTTTATTGTCAAATAGTAAGTGAGGTTACATATATTCTTCTACCATAGAGTAGAGATAGATTAAAGTTAGAATTAAGTTAAGTAGAATTTGCTTTGAATGTTTTGGTTAAATGAATGAGAGATTGATCGTATAGATTCAATGGTGAAGTCTTGCTCATACTTTCTTCGAATGGATGATTTGCATTCGATGCGTAAAGTTAGCCTGAGCTCATAATTGTGGAAGCTTAACATCAGTCTCATTCAAGGCTTGAAAATCATTATCACACCCCTTGAAGATTGCACCCACTTTGCGTAAGTTGTCCAAGGGAGGCGAAACAAAGTGTGGTTATCCTTTCACTGAGTCTTTACTATCTCTTGAGTTCTTAGGCATAGAATAGATTCTCTGAACCCTTATCTTTTTGCCTTTTTTTTTTTTGAGATCGAAATTGAAGTCCTACCCAAAGGAGCCTTTTAATGATAAATCTGCCTAAGTCCCTAACTTGTAAGAAATAGCCCAGCGTAAGTCCCCTTGTTTATTACCAGCATATCACAACGCCCATTGAGCTTATCCACACATCAAGACCTGACAAAAGAAACCTTGGAATCGCCATATGATCTTCTCGCAATCTTAGCATACGCGGTGGTTTTTCAAGAGAGGATAGAGTGTCTTTGGACATTTTATTCTAAAGTGTTCGGTGGATGATAAAACGTACACCAACAGTACCACATTAAAGGAGGTTCTACATTCCTAGATTCTCTCCAATTTTCTATCTTGCTCATCCTTTTGAATTTGCAACTTGAAGATCTTCCCTCTTAGGTGCCATATCAAAGAAATAGAAGGATGTGAAGGTTGAGATGGAAGAGAATAGATATTTTTTGTGTTTCTTGCAGGTTTGAAGTGTATCATCAAATTTGGAGGGCCAATATGCAAGTTATAGAAGCTCTAATGTGAAGACTATGTCAGATTCCCAAAAGACTGGTACCTAGATTATTATTTAGTTGTTGAATAATGAATGTTGTGTTTCATTTCAGTTGTTAATTACTAGTCTGCTATTTTGAACGAGGCCATAGATGAGGTTGGGTGTTCTAGTACAATGTTGTGCATGTTGTGATAGATTCAGCTCGCGTTTGTAAGTTAGTAGTTTGATGGTTGAGAACACTTACAAACATATTTTTTGAACTCCATGTCATGTACATGCTTTGAATAATGCTTTGAAAGACATTGGAAAAATAGATTGGGTGAAGATAGCAATGGCCGAAGCTAGAGACATACAAATGTTTGTATGTAGCCATCACACTTCACTTGCACTAATTTGATCTTATTCAAAAGGAAGAATTCCTCAAACCAATTGAAACTAGATATGCTAGCTATTTTATTTTGCTGGAGCGGATGTTAGAGGTGCAGGATGCTTTACAATCCATGGTGGTTTTGTTGGAAAAATTATTAGTCATTGCTGTCAAAAAGAAAAATTGTGATCATTGATGTCAAAGTTGAATTATGCTGGCCAACCTATGGATCCAAGTTTGGCATCCATCTTGTGAAGATAAAAATTAAAACTAAAATTATATTTAATTTGGGCCGACCTCTCCTTTTGTGGCGCCTACTTTAGTGAGTTTAAAATTAAAAATAAAAATATTAAAAAGAGGGACAATCCCCTTGAGAAGTGCACCCCTCTTGGGAAAGAAAATTAAAATAAATAAAATATATTTATTGCTGATGTGGCTAACCCTCTCGGAGGAGTCACCTCCCTCGGGTGAAGAGGTGTTTTAGTAAGTATAAATAGAGGGTTGAAAGGAAGTTAAAATCAATCAACTTCCGTTCATTATCTCGATTGTTGTTTGATTAAGCAAAACTCTTAACTATGGAACACTAACATCGAAATAATATAGTGAAATAGTTTAATGACATTACTAAAGCTGAAATATAAAATCATTATGACAGGAAATAGTCATATAGAAGATTCAAGCCTCGATTTTTTTCATTTTTTGATACTAGTTTAGATACCTAGCATCCCTTATAAATTTTGTCGATAGGAAACCATAGTTTTATAATGGTAATAATACTTACAATGTTAAATAGGAGAACATGGTATTATTACAACAATAATGCTATCGATGGCAATAAGAAAACATTCTATATTCACACCAAAATACCATTTTTGAAAGCCAACGCTAATAGACATAATTAATACAGACCTTACAACTTAGACATTGTTGATGTTACTACAAGGAATCAAATACACCATATAATGCTTAACCACAATAATAACAAGACTCTTTAAATTTTGGATATATGCAGACTAACAAAAATCCTGCATGATGATTGCATAAGTAATCTAACATAATATTGTGCAGAATCACCTCAACACAATATTGCACATTAAGTACCAAGTTCTGGAAGAAAACTTGTTGAACTAATCCCTGACTGTTATCAGTTGTCTCATTCATTAATACTGCTGTGATCTACTTGGTACCTAAGATTTATTAGATATTAATCATATCTAAGTTGTCATACTCGATTAATTTGATATTAGTTTCAATCCTTTGCAAAATAGTGTAAGTTCACTATAAGGCTATTTTTTCCCTCCTTTTACCATCAATTAGTCACATGAATATGAATCTCATCATAACAGACAAGAAAATATGACATGAAGGCCATCTTGTCCTAAGAGTACATGGTATTAAAATAATATTTACATTATTTATTTAATGGTCAATGTTGTATTATATTGTAATCTTCTAGATAAATCATTTCTTCGATCTCCTTTAGTTTCTTTTAGAAACTTGCTAATTTTGTAACTTTGTAAATTATTTCTATTGAAGCATTTTGCTTCTTGTAAATACATCACATATTTTACCATCTCATTTGTAATATGGTATTAGATCCAAAATTTATTCTTTGGCGCCAATAGTGATTTTTCGAAGACCCTATGAAAATCACGTCCTTTTTGTGTTATCGCATGATTTTCTTCTGCAATTTTCTTTCTACAAAACACAATTGGTATTGGCACAATTTGGGTTCTCTTCTACTGCGCGCAAGGGTTTTGTTGACTCCCTCTCGCGTTCCTTTGTTTTTCGGGAGCATCCTTTGGTGTTTTATTTTGGCAATTTTGTATTCATTCTCTAGCGTCGTGGTCGTGTCTTCTAGGGCACGTTTTTGCAAATAATCGCGCGACCTCAGAATTTGTCTGCACGCATTTTTTTCTTCTGTTTCAAGATGCATTTTCTAGGTGTGACTAAGTTTTCTTTTGTGCCATTTTTCCTGCACACGATTTGTCTTCACTTCTAGGCATGATTTCTAAAGTTCCTAAGCGTGATTTTTAGCATTTTTTGGGTGCCATTTTCTACATTTCTAAAGTTGTGATTTTCTAAAAAAAAAACCCTTGCTTTCCGATCGCGTTTTTAAAGTCGTGAGGTGTCTTGTGTCTAGAAAACTCATTTTTTTTGTGGATGCCTTTTCCTAATATGCAAATCTGCCAAAGATAAAAAAACTCGTGCAAACACTTGGCGGCTAGGGTTTCAAATAAACCCTCTGTTTTCAAAGCCAAAATTTCTTTCTGATCACAAATTCTTTTTGGGTTTTTTGTGAATATTTTTGGGTGGTGTTGATGCGTGTCTTGTGACACACCAAACATTAGAATAAAATGCCCAAAGACATCCTATCCTCTCTTGAAAAACCATCGTGTATGCTAAGATTCCGAGAAGATCATATGGCGATTCCAAAGTTCCTTATGTCAGGTCTTGACGTGTGGTAAGCTCAGTGGGCATTGTGATTTGTTGGTAACACAAAGGGACTTATGCTAGGCTTGTTCAATTGATAATGAAGGTCTCGACAATGAAGCTCTATTGTTTGGGTCTCAAATCAAACAAACTGAAAAAGGAGACTAGGGTTTAGAAGTTCTAATCTACTTCCTAAGAATTCAAGAGACGGTATTGACTTGGTGAAACAAATAACCACGCTTTGCTTCGCCATGCTTAGGACAACCACACAAAGTGGGTGCAATCTTCAAGGGAATGTGCTTATGATTTTCACGTCGTGAATAACTACCATCAAATCGAACAATATTTATCCAAACAGAAGTTAAGAATCCACAAAGTAAGCTCAAGCTAACTTTACGCATTGAATGAAAATCATCCATTCAAAGAAAGTATGAGCAAAAGTTTCACCATAAATCAATACTTATCAAATCTTGCATTCACCTAACATACATGAAATAAAATCTAAACTATGATGAGGGATAAGAACCATGCCAACTCCAAAATAAGAGAAGTAATCACCATCAAAACAATGCATGCATTACTTATTACTTTGGCAATCGTATACAACAATTTACTTATCTTGACATGTTTTGCAACATGCTCCCATGCTTTACAAATGAGGGGTTGAGCTCAATTTATAGGCTCCCGAATTACAATTCAATGGCCAAGATTAATTTAGAATCAACGGCCGAGATTACAAAATAAAACCCTAATTAGGGTTTATCCTAACTAACTCCTTCTCGACCAATGAGAAAATTACATTTGAGGACACTTGTCCTTGTTTCTAAATATGAACCAACAGTAAAATAGAAAGTTGTTGCATGTTGATTTGAAATAATTTAATTGGTTGGAAGATGACGATGCACCACCTCAGCGTGCTAGATGTCTTCCTTGGTCACTTTGTTTTTCTTCCGCGTGCTTTCAGAATATTTTCTTTGTTGATGACTCTGCCTCTTGTGCTTGTTCCCTCCTAGCTGGATTCCTTTTGGGACTTTGATCTCTTCTTCTTACCTATATTGGAAGTCTCACCTTGGAACACATGTTTAGACTTGAAGTTATTTCCTTCCTGGATTGCTCTGGAATTCCTTCAAGTGCCTTGAATAATGGAGGAAATTGGAACCTTCCCTGTGAAGAATTTCCCATACTTCACTAAATTTTGGCTATTTTGTAACACCTTCATGTGAACCATTCAACATTTAGCCAAGGTTTTTGATGAACTTTGCATGTGGCTTTTTCTTCAATTTTGAATTTGGCTTGTGTAAGTTGGGCGGACTTGGTGATGTGCCTGACGTTGTCTTCATGATGCCAAATTCTTGGCTGACTTCCTGTTGGTCTTGCCATGTGCAAAGGTGGACTTCCAAGTTTTCTTTCATCTCCCTTCAAGTCGGACTTTACACTTTCCTTGCCATTTTCCTTCTTGGCATGGCGGATTTTATGAAACTCTTCCATTCTCTCTCTCTCTTCATGTCAAGTTTTCTCTCTCCTGAGGTCAAAATTGGTGAACATTTTCCCATGGCGGACTTTGAGAGTCTTTTTCCATCTATCTTCAAGTGTTGACAAACTTTCTTAAGCTCTTTCCATTCATCATCTTGAGAGGTCGAACTTTCATGATAGTCTTCCAAGTGATGGCGGACTTGGCAAATGTTTTTCCAACTCCTCATTAGGCTGGGCAGACTTTCCATCTGGTTTTCCAAAGCAAGGCGGACTTCATAGAGGACTTTCCAAACCTTTTGCCAAGCTCTTAAGGTGGGCAGACTTCCTCATGGACTTTCCATTTGACTTTCCAAGAGATGGCAAACTTTTAAGAGGACTTTCCACATGATTTTCCATTCATCTCTCCAGCTGGGCGGACTTTATAAAGCATTTTCCACGAGTTCAAGTGCTGGGCGAACTTGCCATAGGAGTTTCCATTTGACTTTCCATGCCTTCATGAAGCTAGGAGAACTTCCAAGGCTTCTTGCCATCTCCATTCTACATGCTGGGCGAACTTTCCAGCCTTCTTGCCATGTCTAATTTCAGACCAGCCTTCATACTTATTCAGATTTCACCATGGACTTCATAAATTTTCAGACTTTTCTATGAATTTTTTCAGATTTTCAATTGATTTTTTGTGATTTTCCATTGGTTTTTTGGGACTTCTGACTGATTTTTTGAAATCCGGGAACATTCTAAAGATAGGAACCCTACCAAAAATAAAAACTTTTCCAAAAATAGTAACTTTCCAAAAATAGCCCCTAAAAAATAGGAAGTCCAACATGGGCCAAAAATGCCAAAAATGAAGTCCCTAAAAAATAGGGGTCCGGAGAGTCAATCCCCAAAAGGTAGATGTCAGAATTGGATGAAACGACAGTCAATCTTCGTCCTTCAAGCCTTCTAAGTCCGTCTGAAGTGTTCAGACACTGATTCTGGCTCAAAATCTCGACTTGGCTCCGGATGATGATTAAAAACTCTATCTACTCATTGTAAAAAGACTTGTGATTAGCAGTTGCGACGCTAAGGCAAAACCCAAACCCATAAAGCAAAAACAAGAGGGTCCCCATTTGCAATGAGGCAATGTGTGAAAAGGTCACAACAGGTGGTCATCAGAATTTTTTGGATGTTTCAAAATCCGTGCATTGGGATTTGTGCAAGTGGGTTTGCCTCAAAATTTGTGCCTGAAACTGTCAATTTTTTGGGATCAATACAATAAGTTTTATCGCCTCTTTTGTTTGCCTTGTTTTTCATTCCTCAAAAAGCGTGCAAGATGGTGAGTTTGACCAACATAATGTTGGAAGGCAGTCAACAATTCAATGGCAGAAACTATAATACCTAGATGCAACGAATGATGACAATCTTCAAATATCAATGTCTTGATTAGATTGTTCTAGGCACTGCTACTCATCCCACAACAGCAGGTAAAAACTAGGAGAAGTTTGATGAGCAAAATCATGAAGCGGTGATGCTCATTAAACTGTCTGTTACCAATTATCAATTTCCACAAGTTTCGTCCAGTAAATCAGCTGCTGAAATTTGGGAGCATTTGAAAACCTTACATGAGACCTCTAACAAGAGTCGTGCGTTCTTTCTAAAGAACCAATTGTTCTCCATCATGATGGATGAGGGAATGTCCTTACAGGAGCATCTAACAAAGATTTAGGACATCTGTGATTAGTTGGAGGCGATTGGTCGGAAGATAGAGGAAGAAGACATGGTAGTCATCACTTTGAAAATTCTACCAAAGTCTTATGAGCACTTTGTTGAAACTCTCAACATTACATCGACTAATGTTGATTTGAAGTTTCCAGAGCTTTGTACCAAACTTTTGCAGCAAGATCGTTGGAGACAATAGTTTGGTAGTAGTACTTCTTTGTCCTCTACAGAGCAAACTTTTGCAGCCAAGTCTCAGGCTAAGAATAAAGGGAAAGGTCGGCCTTCACAGCAAAAAGGCTCAAGTCAACCTCAGGGCAGCCACAAGAAAAAGAACATTCAGTGTAATTACTGCCACAAATATGGTCATATGAAGAAGGATTGTCGTTAGCATTTGGCTTTTGAACAGAAGAAGTGTAATGCCCCGTCTTAATAACCTAAGAATGTTGCAATTGTATATAAAGGTGTAATAATTTTTTTTTAAAAAGTTTAATTATTAAATTAATTAGTTGCATACATTCATTAAGCTATACGACGTTTCACTACTTTGAGTTTCCATAAGTGACTTAAATATTTCGCATTGCACATATTAATAAATAACATAAAGATAAACATTGCATAACATTGAATTTCATTTAATACTCCATTAAAGATAATATAAGGTACAAACATGTTTCATTGGTATCAGAGCCAAGGTTACAAACACTGGACGCTCTGGGTAATGACGAGCCCATTAGGTTGACCTAGTACGTAGTGTCGCAAACTGTTAGCCTTGGTTGAATAGTATGTAAGACTCGTTATTGTTATGTGTAGGAACATGCCTAGGCGAGGAGGAAGAGGTCGTGGTAGAGGTCGAGGTGGAGGCCGAGGGCCAATCCCTCAGGTTACTCCCCCTCCTAGTCCTCATCATAGTGATCAGGCAGAACAGTTGGGTCAGATAAATGAGGGACAGAATCCCGAACAGTCAGCAGTAGAGGGTTCTCAGATACGTCCACTATTAGAGGAGGTCCTAAGCCGTCTCTTGGACCTAAGCAGGTAGATAGTAGAGGTTATCGGGAGAGAGATAGATCTCCTAGAAGTAGAGACTGACGCAGATGCTCTTCTGGCCGAGGTCATATGAGGATTTCGAGGCCACGCCTCCTACCTGATAGTCTGGTGGCTTAGAGGTGAGACACAGCTACTAGATTTGGGTAGATGTTTTGCCATGCACCCATATGGTAGTAATACCCGTGCTAGATGCGCTATTATTCACTTGAGAGGATTCACCTCTACTTGGTGGCATCTTGAGGAGCAAGAACTCCACATAGATATTGGTTTTGTGTCTTGGGATGACTCTCGGGAGGTTTAGACCGGTTCTATCGAACCTTTGGAAGCGGTAAATGCAGCGGGGTTCCATGATCTCGTCAGTTGAAAACTGCTACCATAGAGCAATATGAGCGTGGTTCTATGAACTCAAGCGTTATCTTTGGTATTGGCGATGATGAGCCTATGCTGAAATGACATTTGTCGAGTTTAAGCGCGCGTAGTACGATGTTGAGTCTTTGGGCCGAACTATAGGTACGGTGAAGAAGAAGGCTCGCATAGTAGAGGAGAACCTTATTATGGCATTAGTTGGGCACACAGGAGTGCATATTGGTAGTGCTCCTGCAGCAAGTTTTAGTCCACAGGGTGGATAGGCACAGATAGGTGGTTCCTCTAGGAACCAACAGACACCCACAAAGGGTGGGCAGCAACAACAACAACGAACACCTCAAAAGAACAATAACCCTCAACCACAACAACAAAATAGTCCTCAAACAGGAAAGGGTCGCAACTGGTGGCACAACAAGCGCAATAGCGGGGATCAACCTCTGCTTGAGTGGGTCTCTGTCGGTGAGGGTAGTTTCCGACCAATCAATAAGTACGCGGGTGGCGGAGAGTTTGGTAAGAAACGCAGTGCAGGGTTATTGCTGTGTGAGCAGCAGGACCTATAGCGGGGCGGGTGTCCCGGAGTAGAGGTTCTACTGGTTTGGAGCTCGACCTACAATTCCGAGCCTACGGTGGGTGATGCGGGCCCGATCACATCACCGATTATATCTTTGCGATTAATGACCGCCAAAACGATCACGAACCACAATCGAGACTTCAGGTAAGTTACATGGTGTTAGTGTTTCTATTCTTTTTGATTTCGGAGCCACTGACTCCTTTATTTCACCGACCATCGTTGACCATTGTGGTCTTGTGGCGGTAAAACAAGGTGGTAAGTGGCAAGTTGAATTCGCCTCTGGGGTGAAAGTAGCAGTAGAAAATTTAGTACATAATTGTGAACTTAAAATCGGTACGTTAACTACCTTAGTAGATTTATATTTACACTTAGGATAAATGCGACATAGTTTTAGGTATGGATTGGTTAGCATCTTATCATCTTTGTAATTGTTCGGAAGCTTAAGACAGTTAGTTGCATTAATGATTTAGGTGCGAAAGTGGAAATCGTAGGTATTCAAAGACCTATCTCTTTGCGGATGATATCTGCTATGCAACTAAAGAGATGTCTTCGTCAGGGATGTCAACTGTTTGCAACAACAGTTACTGATTTAGAAGAGGGTGAGAGTCGAGAGGTATCTCTTGATGATCATCCTATTCTTAGGGAATTCGCAGATGTGTTTCCTGATGACATTCCTGGAATGCCACTGAAGAGGGATATTGACTTTAGAGTTGACCTAGTTCCTGGAGCTGAACCTATATCTAGAGCTCCTTATAGAATGACGACTCAGGAGTTGGAGGAACTTCGTATTCAGTTAGAGGAACTGTTAGAAAAGGGTTTCATTCATCCAAGTGTTTCCCCTTGGGGAGCACCTGTCATCTTCGTAAAGAAAAAAGATGGATCTCTTAGGCTGTGCATTGACTATTGTCAATTGAACAAGGTTATGATTAAAAATCGTTATCCTTTGCCTAGAATCGATGATCTTTTCGATCAAATTAAGGGAGCTAATGTGTTCTTTAAAATCGATTTGAAATCTGGCTATCATCAATTACGTATAGCCAAAGCAGACATTCATAAAACTGCTTTTCGAACTCGTTATGGGCACTACGAATTCACAGTAGTACCATTTGGGTTAACGAATGCACCATCAGTATTCATGCGTTTAATGAATGGTGTTTTTCGTACATACCTTGATTGCTTTGTCCTGGTATTTCTCGATGATATATTGATCTTTTCGAGGAACATGAAGGAACATGAAGAACACATGAGACAGGTATTGCAATGTTTAAGGGAAAATCAATTGTGTGCGAACCTGAAGAAGTGTGACTTCTTTCAAACTGAAATAAAATACCTTGGACATGTGATTTCTGGAAAAGGCATTGCTGTGGATCCTTCAAAGATTCAAGCTATTGTAGATTGGCCCGCACCTACTAATGTAGGTGAAGTTCGTAGTTTTATGGGTCTAACTAGTTACTATAGGCGGTTTGTTGAGGGATTTTCTAGAATCGGTCATCCTATTACTTCTCTTCAAAGGAAAGGGAAGAAGTTTGTTTGGACAGAGCAATGTCAGTTGGCTTTTCAAACACTCAAAGAAAAGTTGACTAATGCGCCTATACTCATAGTTCCTGATCCTACTAAGGATTTCGTAGTGTGCACGGATGCATCCTTAGAAGGTTTGGGAGCAGTTTTCATGCAAGATGGGCGTGTGGTTGCTTATGAGTCTCGCAAACTCAAAGTAGTGTAACGTTGCATAGCTTAATGAATGTATGCAACTAATTAACTTAATAATTAAACTTTAAAAAAAAAATTATTACACCTTTATTCACAATTGCAACATTCTTAGGTTATTAAGACGGGGCATTACAAGAAGCAAGGAGAGTCTCAGTAGAAAGCAAATGTTGTTGAGAACATTGAGCAGAAGGAATCTGCCTTTTACGCCTTTATGGCTAAAAGACCTACAGATCATGTGAGGTCCTCTGCCTGGTACATTGATTCAGCTGCTTCGCAACACTTCACCCGTCGACGTGATTGGTTCACAGACTTCTCTCCTTTCAGTGACTTAGTTATTTTTGGAGAAGGTGAAGAGTATACCATTGTCAGTAAGGGCACTGTTCAGATTCAATCTGGTGGGAGGAATCTCATATTCCTCAATGTATACTACGTTCCTGGCGTGGAACTAAACCTTCTCTCTGTCAGTCAGATTATGCAACACTCTCCTCAGTTGGATGTGGTATTCAGTGCACATAAGTGTTTGATTGTTGATCGGGAGACTCGCACCACTGTGGTTGTTGGTATTGAGGATCATGATCTATATAGACTTGTGGATATAGCCATACAGGTGATTCTCCAGAGTTAGCCATGGCAGCCATAAATTCTTCCATCACTAGTCTTTGGCATCAACAGTATGGGCATTTAAATGTGCACTATCTCTCTCAGCTATCTCGAGAGGGACTTGTAGTTGGTTTACCTAAGATCTAGACTCAGCATCATGGAGTTTGTGGAGTTTGTCAAGCTGGGAAGCAGCACAGGACACCGTTCTTAGATGGTGACTCATGGAAAGCCAACCTCTAAGGTACTATGGTTGGTTCACGCTAATGTATGTGGGCCAATTAGTACACCTTTTGTTACTAGTTGCAGGTATTTCTTGCTTTTTATTGATGATTTCAGTTGTAAAATGTGGGTGTACTTTCTTAGACAGAAATCAGATGTGTTTGTTGTATTTTAGAAGTTTAAGGCCTTAGTAGAGAAAGAGTCTAGTTGTTTCATAGTCACTCTTAGGTCAAATAATGAGGGGAATTGTGTTCTACTAATTTCTCCAACTTCTATGATATACACGACATCAAACACCAGTTAACCACACACTAGACTCCTCAGCAAAATGGTGTTGTAGAACGGCGCAACCGCACAATCATTGAGATGGCCCGCTCCATGTTACAACACAAGAGTGTTCCTAAGAAATATTGGGTAGAAGCAGTCTACACTATTGTCTATCTCCTTAATCGGTCTCCTACACAGGTTGTTAAGGGGAAGACTCATGAGGAAGCTTGGACTGGTCGCAAACTTCGGATAAGTCATCTGAAAATCTTTGGCTCTTTAGCACATGTATGGATTCTAGATGCCAAGCGCTCCAAGTTGGATTCCAAGAGTCAAAAACTTATGTTCACAGAGTATAGTGACAACCATAAGGCTTATCAATTAATTGATGTAGACACTAATCGTCTCGTCTTCAATCGGGATGTTGTCGTTGATGAAGAATGAGGACCTTTTCACCTTTCCTTGTCTATGCAGCATTTTGAGGATCAGCCTTTGAAGGCTTCTGATTTAGGTGTCCATCTTCCATTAGGTCCACCTGATGAGAGGGATGATGCAGATTCTGTTTTTTATGATGCTCAATCCAATTTTCCTCTAGATGATGTTGATCGTCCACCTGTTGAACCTGTTTCAGCTCCTCATGCATCTGATGTTGGCACTTCTACTCTTTGACATAAATGGTGGGTTAAGACCATTAGTGATCTTCATGATGATGAGCTCATTGAGGGTAGATCATCCAGAAACAAGAGAAAACAACAACATACAATTATTTTTTCTCTCATAGCCAACATTCACAATGTTTATGAGCCTCAGACATATTCAGAGGCTAAAAGAATTCTTGAGTGGGAACAGGCTACGGAGGCTGAATACCATAGTCTTTAGAAAAATAACACTTGGGTCCTTTCTGATCTTCCTCCAGGGAAGAAGCCCATTAGTTGCAAATGGGTGTATAAGATTAAGTACAAAGTTGACGAAACCCTTGACAAGTAAAAAGCTTGTCTCATTGCTAGGGGGTTCTCTTAGAAGGAAGGCATTGACTATGAGGAGACTTTTGCTCCTACAGCCAAGATGAGTACCATTCAGCTCGTCATTGCCTTAGCAGCCCAGTTTGGTTGGAAAGTCCATCAGATGGATGTTACGAGTGTTTTCTTCAATGGTGAGTTGAAGGAAGAAGTCTACATGACACAGCCTCTAGGCTTCAAGGTTGACAGTAAAGAACACCAGGTGTGCAGACTGGTTGAAAGCACTCTATGGCCTAAAACAAGCTCCTAGGGCTTGGTATATCAACATCGACGAGTATCTCATAAATTATGGCTTTTAGAGGAGTCCATCTAATTCTAATTTGTATGTCAAACACACTAGTAGTGATATTCTTATTCTTGTTGTCTATGTTAATAACCTGATCATTATTGGTAGCTCGACACATTTGATTGATGAGATCAAACAGGATTTGTGCAACTCTTTTGACATGACAAATTTAGGACTTTTGCATTACTGTTTAGGTGTTGAGGTTTGGCAGACAAAGAGCAGTATCTTCATCTCTCAGTCCAAATATGCTTGAAGTCAACTAGATAAGTTCTGAATGCAAGATTGCAAACCTATCTACACACCTATGGAAAAAGGGCTGAAGTTGTCAACTAAGTCAGATTCACCTATAGTGGATGAATCCTTGTTTAGGAAACTAGTGGGCAGCCTCATCTATCTCACTGCCACTAGACCCAACCTCAGTTTTGTGGTGAGCTACATTTCACGCTTCATGACAGCCGCCAAGGCTGATCATTGGGTAGCAACGAAGCGTGTGCTATGTTACGTGAAGGGCACTTCTGATTATGGACTTCTTTACACTAGGAGTCCCGATCCTAGCCTCATTGGTTACACAGACTCAGATTGGGCAGGTTCAGTTGATGACAGAAAATCAACATTTGGGTATGTTTTCAATTTGGGATCCAGTGCAGTCACTTGGACTAGTAAAAAGCAACAGGGAATGGCTCTTTCCTCGATAAAAGCAGAGTATTAAGGAGCAGTTAAGATAGCTTGTGAGGCAATTTGGCTTCACCGG
Source organism: Sequoia sempervirens (assembly GCA_007258455.2). NCBI lineage: Eukaryota > Viridiplantae > Streptophyta > Pinopsida > Cupressales > Cupressaceae > Sequoia > Sequoia sempervirens. The sequence goes on from VDFB02224176.1 coordinate 47,417, forward strand.
ATGCTTGCGGATATGCAAATATCTCAAGCAGATCTTACTCCCTTGTTGTGTGATAATCATAGTTGCCGCGAGACTGGTACTGGTACTGGTACGGGAGACTGGTACGGGTACCGGTACGACATTTTTTGAAAATAGGAGACGGGGGTACTTGGAGACGCCATTTTTTTTTTAACATAAAAATTAATAATATATAGAAAATCTGAAAATATAATGACATTGAACTTTCAAAACAATAGCAGTAGTAAACTGTAAAGTTAAGAATAAACATTAACTTTAAATACACAAAATTCAAATCCAAATGTCGTTGTCACATTACATATTCAATAATTAATATTTCTGACCTGAGTAGTGTTGTTGGACTGTCAACAATCATACACAGTTTTGCACCCTTTTATAATAAATTTCTGAGTAGAAATAACCTTCAATGAATACCTGGAAATGAAATTACAATATTTTCCCAGTTGAATGAACTCTGATTTACAACTTGGAGAAGGTTGCAGCACCTCTACACAAGCCACGGTTCCCTTAATACTTCTGCAAACTATGTCATATCACCGAAATTGCAGCGCTAAAAGCCCTAACATTGAAATACACGTGACTAAATCAAATGAATAACAAAATCTAAATTAAAATTATAAGAGGGAATATTATCCATTTATTACTCTTATAATTACTATTATCATAAGATAATATGGTAATTATAAATATATATAACCATATTATATTTATCGAATATAAATAATGACCATTATGGTTATGATCGACATCATAATATTTTAATATAAACAGATGAAACTAATATAGAAGTAATATATTAAAACATATAATATATATTGAAAGAAATAAAGGCAGCGATCAAATGGAATACAGGGATATAAGGAAATTCAATACTTATCGGGGCATCTAAATCTATGCATAAGTATGACACCGTGAAGACAATGAACTTATTATAAAGAGTATATAAAACTCAGAACCATATATAAAGTCAAATGTGATAAAGAGCAAACATATATAGTCTAATTAGTGACTGAATGGATTCTGTCCTTTTAGCGGAATGGTTATGTCTGAGTGCTGTGCGCATATCATTCAGGAATAATGAACTTTGCTTTTAGACGCCCGATTTTCGTCGCCAATGCCTGTAGTCGCCAGTGCCGTCGAACTCGTTTTTCATAAATATTTTTAAAAATAATGAACTTTGCTTTTAGACGCCCGATTTTTGACAGGAGACGCAGGAGACCTGACGGGAGACGCGAGTTTTAGGGTTTGGAGACGTGGGAGACGGCGGGAGACGTTTTGAAAGTCTCCGAGCTCGAAATGAGGTCTCCGGGTTCGGGTTCGGTCTCCGAGACGCGTCTCCGTCTCCGAGACGCGTCTCAGAGGGGGGGAGACGCGTCTCCCGGCAACACTGGTGATAATCAAGGAGTTCTCAAACTTGCCAAAAATCCAGTCTTCCATGAAAGAACCAAGCATGTGGAAACTCATTGTCATTTCAATCGGAAGCTTGTTGAAGACGGATTAGTTTAGTTGTTGTATGTTCCAACAGAGGATCAAACAGTTGATATTCTCACCAAGTCTCTTAGTCTAGATAAGTTTGTAAAATTCAAGGAGCATCTTGGTGTAGTTGATAGATTGACCATTAAGGGAGGGTATTAAAATAATATTTACATTATTTATTTAATGGTCAATGTTGTATTATATTGTAATCGTCTAGATAAGATCATTTCTTCGATCTCCTTCAGTTTCTTTTAGAAACTTGCTAATTTTGTAACTTTGTAAATTCTTTATATTGAAGTATTTTGCTTCTTGTAAATACATCGAATAGTTTACCATCTTATTTGTAATACATGGCAATATCGTGTGTATTGTATTATACAACTTAAATTGATGAGTTTTCCTATTAAAAATCTTGATTATATCCTCAAAATACTAAATTTTGAAACCTTGATAAGCACACCATATTTCTAACAAATTGTTTGTGGAATAAGATGATTGTGAAGAAATGACACTCCATTAAGGTACACTTATCTTTATTTTAAAAGAACTAAGAGCAATATAGGGTGAGGGGAAAAGAAACATACCTCATCTAAATGTCCAGTCTTGATAAATGCTTTCATAATAGTAGTGTATGTAACAACATCAGGACTCATGCCGCTTCCTTCATATACTCCTATACAAAAAATGCCTCTTGATGCCCATTTCTTGAATTGATGTCTTTGTCCTAGTTTATGAGCTTGAGGACTAAATGCTTTGCAACCTCCGGGTCAGGCGAAGTGGGGTTGGGTAAACCAATTGTTCGAAACTAATGGAATATAGCAGTTCTGAGTGCCACGATGGCAATGACAATGGAATTGTGAAGGTCTACGCCTGTCGCATGGTAATAGCGTTGGCCTAGTTGCATCCATGACTCTATGCATCTTCTATCATAGCTCTTGATACATGCAAAACATAACTAAGAAGAAAACTCCTCTGCAACCAAACATGACATGATCAACAGTTTATCACAATAAAAATTTATTCTAAAATGTGCGAACCTCAAGACAAGGCAAGTGAACTGTTTGATAGAAAGGCATCTCATAAACCATTGACAAGAAGTCTCGAAGAAATGTTTCCACAGTTATATAAACCTGAAAGATGTGAGATCTGTTGACAAATTGAATCAATGTAATTTTGTTATTAATACGTGATTTCCAGAGATAGACAAGGCATGGGAATTGTTTGACAAGGAGTCTAACTAAGGTTTTATAAATAAAACACCAACTTCCAATAATTTAATTACAAGATTCGAGCATTCTTGTGCATGCAATAATACGAAGGCACAAGTAAGACACAGGAACTAAATTAAGGACCAGACATGTAAGCTGCTAATAGAAAGTCTCAGCTAAGTAACTGCTCAAGGATTATTAATGAAATTGGGATATGCACAAAACATGATCTTTGGAAAGGCTTTAGCAACTTTTGAGAAAATGCAATTGGTAGATGTAGACCTTAATACCAAATGGGAGCTATGGATTGGAATATGGACATTTATCAAAAGCATAAAACGGTATCAGAATCAAAACAGATTAAAGTTACCACTGCTCTGATAGACATGCATGAAAAATACTTGACATCCAAATCACCATTTCAATTAACAGAACATTATATTAAAAACTTGTATTACCATGGGAAAATATCAGTCCTGTTGTGACCTAATTCACACCTCGCCCCATTGCAAATGGGGACCCTCGTAATTTGCTTTCGTAATTTGCTTTTTAGGGTTTTGTTGTTGCGTCTTGGTTTTCATCTGGTCTCTGTTTGGGGTTTTGAGTCTGAATTTTGAATGGTCACCCGACTCAAGCAAATGAGTTTTAGCCCGGATCACTGTGCAAACGTCGCCATCATGCTTAGGAGGCCTGGGAGATGAAGATCGACTGTCATTTCAGTCAATTCCGACACCTCCCAGTTTTTAGGGTTTTTCACTCTGGCCCCCTATTTTTTAGGACCTACTTTTTTGGCACTTTTGGGCAATCCTGAGATCCCTATTTTTTAGGGTCTATTTTTGGAAAATTTCTATTTTTAGAAAGTTTCTATATTTGGAAAGGTCTCGAGTTTCGAAAATCCACTCAGAAGTTTGAAAAGATCAACGAAACTCTCAGAAAATGGATTTGAAAATTTTGAATTCATGGTGAAATTCTGGAAAATCACAGAAAAAGTTAAAAAATCGTTCAAAAATCACAGAAAGCGGTGAATAAAATGATAAATCAGTCAACAAATTGGTGAAAAATCTGGAAATTCATCAAGAAATGTGAGCGGATCATGGATAAAATTTGGGTAATCATGGTGAATTCGCCTAAGTTTGGATTCATGGAGTCCAACCAGCATGGAGAAGGGAGAAGTTAGTGTCAGAAAGCTTCAGCTAGGCATTGTGAATGGCAGAAACAAGAAGAAACTTCGCCCAGCCTTATGGAAATAGCCTGAAATCTGGTGAAGTCTGCCCTCAGCAATATAAAGAAATGGCAAGACATTTTGCCAAGTCCGCCTTGAGCAAAAGAGGAGATGGCGAGCCACAAGCCCAAGTCCACCTTGAATGGCATGCCAAGAGCTGAAGTCCACCTTGGTTAAAATGGAATGGCATGCAAATTGGCTAAGTCCGCCCTGGGTCAAGTAGAAAATGGCAACAAGATGTATGAAGTCTGCCTTGGATAAATGGAGAAGTGGCATGAAATTTGACAAAGTCCACCCACTAGATGGCAAGAGACAAGCTGAAGTCCGCCCCTATCCAAGTGTGAAGTGGCAAGGAAACAAGGCAAGTCCGCCTTGAGCAAAAGGAAGTGGCTTGAAGAGAGCTGAAGTCCGCCCCAAGACAAAGACAAAGTGGCTAAACATTTAATAAAGTCCGCCTTGAGCTAAAAAGATGAATGGCTAGCCATAACCTAAAGTCCACCCTAAGAATGGCATCAAAAGAGGCAAAGTCCGCCTTAAGTGGCTAGCCAAGTGAGCAAGTCCGCCCTATCCAAAGGTTAAGTGGCAACAAAACAAGGCAAGTCCGCCCTTGAACAAATTAGATAATGACTTGAGAAATGATGAAGTCCGCCCAAAAGGTGGCAAAGGAAAGTGTAAAGTTCGCCTTGAATGGCAAGGAAATTAGCCAAGTCCGCCTTGGGCAAGGAAAAAGTGGCATGAGAAGTGATGAAGTCCGCCTTAAAGAAAAGGTTCAATGGCTAAACAAATAAGGAAGTCCGCCATGAAGTGTGAAAATTGGAAATTTTGCCTAAGTATGAATGATGGAAAATTTAAAAATATATGCTTGGCATTTTGGAAATTCGCCTAAGTCCAAACATCAAAATGTCTAGAGAAAATTTTGCCAATGACTTAAAATCATGCCAGATGATTTAGGAAGATGAAATAAATTTTGCCAGAGGCTTTGGACGATTGAAAATTACAGCAAAATAATTTTGGACGATTGAAGATTACGGCCAAATAATTTTGGACAAAAAAAAAAAAAAAGTTATGGCAAAATAATTTGGGAGAAAGAAAATTCGCCTAAGGCAAAAGAAAACTCGAAAATCAAAATTGCCTTAGACAAAAAATAATTTGCCATAAAAACGAATGGGTTTCAAATAACACAGAATAATTATTTTAATTATTTTAATTATTTATTTTTCAACACCCAAAGAGATAAGTCTTGAAAATTCGAAATTGGAAAAAAGGACAAGAAGAGCTTTATCGAACTGGCGTTGAAATTGGAAACTTTCCCAGATGCTATCGTTAAAGATAAAACTTGCCACTCGAAAGCTAAGTAAAAGACAAGTTAAAGCTCAATTTGAAGGAAACATTTGAAATCTACTAAATGGATCGATTTTCTCACCTTATAATTGATTTCACTCCTCATTTTTACAACCATTCGTTTTCGAAAGAAAAGTGAGAAGAAATTTGTCTAACGCACGAAAGTTGAGTTTGGAGTGAAGTGAAAGAAGCAAATTTTTACCAGCTTGCGTTGTGATTGTGATCATTTCTTTTGTCCAAAAGAGCCAAGCAGATTTACTCTGTCCATTTCATTTTGACATAAAACTTCATCATTTATTTTCTTTCCAGCTTGATTTTTCACTAAGTCTAATTCAACAACTAGCTGGAATATATTCCAAAGTGATTTAAATTTTGAATTCTAAATATTTTCTTGGCCTTTTCCTTGCAGATTTATTTTCGAAGTGGTAAAGATGAAGTTTGCCAGCAAGGGTGTGCAGATGCAGTCAAAGATCAAGTCCAAGTGGGAGCATGTTGTGGACACCAATCTTGGCCATGTGGACCTCGATGACTTCAGGAAAAGAATGTACGGGAGCGATGGACGACTACCTTCGCCAATTGCGATAAGAATGATGCGCAACGGAATTGTTCACGCAGTTGGATTTCCCCCAGCAAAGGAGTGTCCGAAACTTATGGTGGAATGCGCATTGCACTATAATGCACGAGAAAGGCAAATAGAAGCTCCTGATGGAAGAATTCTCACATACTTGTCTGAGCCAGCCATTCAGGAAATTTTTGGGATTCCAGTTTACAATAGAACGTCCTACCGCACTAAGGAGGATGCACTTAAGCTCTATCAGAACTAGCAAGACCTTTGTGCGTCCAACATAAACAAGAATTGGTTGCTGAAGCCCAAGCCTACTGCAGGAAAGATGCCAAAGAAGTTGGTCAGAAGAATATGGCGACATAGTTTTGCTGCTGAATAGAATAGTAGGCAATCCTCATGGTGCGCCTTTCGAAAACTGGATGTATTATTTCATTGATGAAATAATTACCGGAGTCAAGATGTTTAACTGGTCCAGAATGATCAGTGATAGCCTCCATGAGCAGTTGGTTAACCTGGAGGAAACCAAGACCTTTCACATGAGCTCATACGTCATATATGCGCTTGCAAGGTATTACAAGTATCCTGGCTTGGTTTGCAAAGGCGTGGTTGGCAATGGCAAAGGACAACTCAAGGCATATGATTGTTACCCGCAATTGCAACTAAAAGAGAAGTCACATTTCCGACGAGCTCATGACGCCTTTCTGATGTACATCACTCGGCTTCTTCAAGGCGGAACACATCAGAGACTCACCCGTGAAGCCAAGAGTTTGATTGGCAGATATGGATCGTGGTTCATCCAATATCCCAGGTTCACTTACATCCGGATCCAAGGATTCTCAGGAAATCCTTATAGACTGCCCATCTATCCAACCAACAAAATGGTTTTGCTAGAAGTGCTGAGGCAATTAGAGGCGTATCAAAATATTCAAAGGCCAAAACAGAAGGTGGCTGTCACATTTCCTTTTTTCATTGGCAACATGGAGGAATCCTGTCCAACGGCTCAAGCAGCGGAGAGTGCTCGGCTGGAGATCTAGAAATATCCGTTCATATCATACAAGTCCAAGAATAACTTTGATCCACTCCATCACATCAAGACTGTGGACAGAGAGAAGTACAAGCACCGAATAGAGTTAGAAGACTTCTGGGCTAATGCTGCTGACGAATATGAAGTGAGAAAGAGGTTGTGGTCAAGATTGCCACTAAGTATGATAAGGGCAACGGAGATTTTCAAAGTACCTGATCAACTACAGGATGACGGAAGGTATGTGCAGCCAGGCTTCTATCAGAACCAGCCACTCCCCCCTATGAGGTGGTTTGAGCCTGAGATAGGTGACGTAGCAACATTCATGCGACCTGTTTTCAAGTATTCTCAATGGTGGGTAGATCAGCAGGTAGAAACTCTAAGGCAGAGAAACGTGCAATTCACGTACGAGTTGATGGGCGATACACAGTCCTGTTCTTCAAATGCCAGTGCATCTCATGGAGATGGACCAACAGATGCCGCCAATTTGGGAAAGAGGAAAGAAATTGATAAATCTACAAAACAGGACAAGGGTAAGATGATAGATGAAGGGCCTTCTCGGAAGAAGCACAAATCCAGACCTCTTCAGTCGGTCACTTCCAGAAATATAGAAGAAATTCTTGCCATGGATAAAGAGTCTTTGGAGAATGCCAGGATTCCTTCCCCAGTCAGAAATATAGAGCCAATACAACTAGAGGACGATGCTCAACCTTCTCCTTCAGGCACCAAGATCCTTGAATCCGACAATGATTTAGATATTATCAATGGAGAATTCGAGGAAGGAATGATTTCCGCCCTCAAAGGAATCCAAGAGGACCCATCCGTGCAGGAAATCCCAAATATCCAAGAACTTCATGATATACTAGAGATTCAGGAAGAGCAAGAAGTGCGGGATATTCAAGAATTCCAAGGTCAGCAGGAGGACGGAATTGAGCAACCAACCATCCCAGATTGGCTAAAAGAAAGATTAAAAAGAAAGGCACCAGCAGAGGATCCTGAAGAAGATGATGCCACAGATTTCTTGGCAAGGCTAGAACAAACTGCCCCAAGGAAGAAGGCCAAGAAATTTTCCACCATCCGAAGAGATGAGGTTGGCAACCGCACAATACAAATTGCAGTACCTACAGCCGATAAGTTCCGAGATGAGATTGCCCCGGATGAGTACGCCATTACGACCATTGACATGGGTCCAACAACGAAAGGGCAAGAAGTCGAGGACTTAGACAATTTTGTTGCCACCATCAAGTCCAAGCTGGAAAGGGAAGTAGCCAAGAAAAAGGAATATAAAAGAGAGATTGATTGCCTAAAAAATTACATCCAGCATTTGACCAAGCCACTAAATGAAGGTGACCAAGCAGCACTTCCACCTCCAAACTCTTCACTAGAACCAATCCGAAATTTTGAAGAAGAGTTGACTACAGCACGAGAGGCTAAGGATTGGATAGATGGAAGGAAAGAAGAGGCAATGGCGTTCGCGGAAAAGCTGGCATGTGTGTATGAGCAGGTTTCCTTTTTGCTGTCATGGGTTGCAGACTTAGCAGAATCTTGGGGTAGCCTCGAAGACATTCAGAACAGGATTATCCCATGCATTCGAGAATTAAAAGGCATCTCGAAACAAAAGTTGATTGATGACGGGATCATTGAGGCTGGAGCTGCATATGATTTATGTGGATGGTATTATGCTCTGATTTCACGGAAAGGAGTCCTGGAAAAGGTGAAGCAGGATGGCGCCAAAGTTGAAGAATAGGCAAAAGAGATTCGGAATAAAATTTACCAGATGGCTGCCGATATGCTCGACAAAGATGTTGTCCGGAAGAAACATTTGCGGCCAAAGAATTTAAAAGAACAAGTGCAGAAAATTTTCTCCACCATCTCTGGGCCACTCATGAAAGAAAACTTCACCAGGGTCTTCAACTTCATGACTATCAAAAATACTTTCTTGCTACAGGAACCAGAATGGGCGGCCACTTTTGCAAGATGTGCTGAGAGCTTGGACTTGCAGGAATACAATGTCAACGCACTGCCGGACATTGCCATGGAGGAGGTCAGCTTGATTGTGTCCAGGTTCGCCGAACACAATGCCGCACAAGTGGATAAGGATGCCACCCCAGATGTCTGAGGTTCTCTCTAGTTAACTGGTTGATATTTTAGAAACCCTAATTAGGGTTTAGTCATGTTAAATCTGGGCCATTGATCTCATTTCAATCTTGGCCATTCATTGTAATTCACAAATACTATATAAACCCCCTTCGCTCTCTTTCGTTTCATTAGAAAATTAGAGAATTAGATCAGAGGAAGAATTAGAATTCATTAGAAGTTTAGAGCAGATTCAAGAGAGTTAGATTGTAGAAAATAAGAGAGAGTTTATGAGATTGTTGTGAAAACACTATTTTGATAATAAAGTTCAAATGCATGAGGTGCCTTGAATCCTTGATTGTCAAATAGTTGCATGGTCGCATATTTTCTTTCTCATTTAGTAAATTTGAATTAGAATGTATGTTAAAAGAATGATGGATTGATAACGGAGACTAGTGAAACCCAGCTCATACTTTCTTTGAGTGGATGCTTTTCACTCAATGTGCAAAGTTAGACTGAGCTTTTTTCGTGGATGCTTAACTGTTTGGATAATTATTGTTCGATTTGATGGTAATTATTCAGCACGTGAAAATCATAAGCACATTCCCAGAAGATTGCACTTGCTCTGTGTATTTGTTGTATAACGTGGTGAAGCAGAGTATGGTTTATTTGGTTTCATTTAATCTTCGTCGTCTCTTGATTTCTTAGGAGTAGCATAGGATCTCTAAAACCCTTAATATTTTTTCATTTTTTTTTATAAAATCAAAAAATCCAAAATGATACTGTATTCATGTCTCCGCTTTCCAGAGTAATTCACAAAAGTAAGTCCCCTTGTCATAACCAGCAAATCACATCAAAACCACAGAGCTCATCCGCATTCATCTTAAACATTGGAATTACCATATGATCTTACTTGCAATCTTAGCATAGAAGGTAGTTTTTCAAGAGAGGATAGAGCATCTTGGACACTTTATTCTAGTAAATGTTTGTTGTGTCACAAAACACGCATCAACAAGTCCTTCCAAAATCATGATGACTCATCCAGATTCTAACTCTTAAAAAAAATACTACTGCATCCCTACATCAATGAATAATGATGTCATAAAAAATACTACCAACACAGTACCCATCAGTCATTCAAAACTATCATGACCCTCTTTATCCACAATGCAAGAGTATCCTTACTATGAAGCATACACGAAATCCTTGAACTAATCCTTACTACAAAGCATACACAAAATCCTTGAGTTAACAAAACAATAGTAAAGCATTCTTTCAAAACTAATATAGCCACCTTTGCCCAATACAAAACATCCTCAAAAATATGAAGTATAAACAAATCTCAAAATTCAATGAATAAAAGAAATCATAGTAGATTTTTATAACAAAATGGGAAGATAGCTGTAAAATCCTTCAAACCTATCATGATCCATCTATCTCGAAAATCCCATGAAATTCTAATACCCGCATCAATGAACAAATGCATAATAGAAAAAAATAATCTTATCACGAGGGAGGATTTCTCTTCAACTGAACTTTCAACTTGGGTGTTCAGTTTTAGCATTTAAACTACTACCCAGCTCAAAATCAATACAATCCTTATGTTTGATCAATCCCACTATATAACACATGCAATATACAAAGCAAAAGAAATGCAACTCAAATTTTATGGACTGCTACAACCATCTTACTTTTATGCCAACTAAATGGCATTTTCAAACAAAAGAAACTGTAATGTCCCCAACTCAAATGAAGATGATTAGCAGCAGTTTGGCTGTCCTTTCCTTGGTTTACCAAAGAGGAAGAGGACGTAGAGCATTATTGGGTAAGAAATGAAGTCCTTGGCTTGTTCTTAATTCTAATTTTATTGAGTGCACATCTTTTGATGTAAATTAAGTGAACTTAAGTTATTTTATGTCAGGCACATTTTTTTAGGCAACTTAAAGTGATGCCTAGCCAAGGGACTTAAGTTGTCCCATTTTCATGTATTTAAAGTGAGAAATAAAAAATAATAAAATATTATAAGTCACTTTATTAAATGTTATAACATCACTTTATTTAATAAAGTGCTCTTCTAGAAGTTGGAGGTGGTTACATTTGGATTCTTCTAGAAGATTCAACTAAGCCTTTAAAAAGAGATGAAGGCAAGACATTTGGGCATTGTGTGATGAAGTTTTATGTTTATTGCTACTGCATCTTGGCTTGAGAATTGAAACCCTTGAGTATCCCTAGTTTTGGTGAGACATACAGGCTCTCCCTAGTCAAAAGAGTGTTTCGGTGGAAGAACTTCAGTTTGTGAAACCCTAACACATTGTTTGTTGAAGGCTACAAGGTTTTATCAGGTTTGGAGGCCAAAAGTACACTATTATCAGCGCTGGTTACTCAGATCTGAAACTATTTATTGTTGCAAATCATTCATTTCTGGTTTTCCAAGGACGGTTGTTGAAGGGCAACACTTTTAGACTCAAAGATAGGCATTTTGAGCGCCCAACATCACTTTTGGAGGGGCGGCTAGGGTTAGAAAATATTCTAACCTAAATCTGGAACATTTTGGGTATGAAATTTGCATGTTTACTCTATGGAAATCTATGATATTTAATTCTGAACTTTCTAGGCAGTTATAAAGGTTTAAAATGTCAATTTTCTGAGCATAGTAATATTCAAAATTTTCTATTAAATCTTATTAGAATTTTTGAGTTTGTTTAGAGTTACTTTAATGCAAATAAAATTCAAATTTATGCCCTAGTTTGTGAACAAATTTGTTATTAGTTTTGTGCCCTAGTTTTCAAAACATTATTGAATCATTTTAGTATCCTATTTGGGGATATTACAGTGGTATCAGAGCTGCAAGTCTTAGCAACCTGTTTGGGTTGATTGCATGTGCGGAAAGGGTGGTCATAACCTAGAAAAACAAAAGGAAATAATGGCAAGCAGCAATCAACAACCATCATCAAGAAAACATATGTTCGCAGAAATGCTAAGACAGCTACAAAATACCAATCTTTATTTGAGTCAAATGGCTCATAACACAACATATGGAAGGTCTATGGTGCATACAGAGAAGGAAGAAAATAGCAAAACTACAGAAAATAAAGAATGTTCTTCAAGCAAATCCATGGGTTCATCACAATCTAGACCGTTCATGCCTACTTTCATACAAGAAGATAAACCTACACAAAAGAAACCTACTGAAAATAATGAGGATGATAGAATTTTGGCTAAGTATCAAGCTTTGGGGGCAAATTTTCAATCAGCCATCTCATTTAGAGATTACTTGGAGGTCACCAAGTGCACGAAGCCCAAGCAAAAACAAAATCAAGGGAAGTAGAATTATGGATTGCAAAAGAGGTTGGGACAACTCTCCCTACCTAGTTTTGATGGATCATCCAAGTGTACGGCTAGAGCTTGGTCCCAGAAATTGGACACTTATCTTGCTTTGAATCAAATGTGTAATGTCCCTTTCCAGTTAGTCATTCACACATCAGCATGATTAGCCTATCAATGGCCCTCGTAGGCTAATGGGGCATGGTTAGAGGGTCTTTGTGGCAGTTACCCAGATGGTGGTTGGCTTCTTTCTTGGATTCAGGGGTTTTTCGGAGGTTTCCTATGCTATGTTGAATGTTGGATAACATAACGTGTTGGAAAACATATTGTGTTATCCGGATGGTTTGCTATCATGTTCGCACTCCATGTATTCTAAAGTTATATTTTAATATTATAATAAAGTGCACATATAAAATATAAAATATAAAATAAACTAAAAGAATATTGTGGAAACTTCTAGATGGCCGCCCGAGACTTAGAGAGAAAAAGTATAAGTGGAGATGGTCATCCATTGTTTCTTTATCCAAGAAATTGACATTTCTTTTGATATGTCCATTGTGGAGCCTAGGGTTTCTGCAGTTTATAGCCATTAATCTTTGGAAATGAAAAATTCCATTGATTAGCATAACTGAGGTGGTGAAATATCCTCTGAAGGGTTGCAACGATTGGGAGAGAATTCAGTCTCTTCATTGTGCCAAATTTGTGGCCGAAGGCCAATTTTGTGAAGTTTGATTGAGGGACTGATTTGAAGATGATTTTTCCATTGGAGTCTACATCAATTTGTTGTTAAAGAGACAATTTGCATCATATATATATTCTGATATATTTTCCAGTCAACATTTTTAATCAGCTAGGAGCCATGATTTTGCTCATAGTAGCCTCTTCTTGCATCAATTTCATTGGAAACTTGGAGCACTCCACTCTTGAAGGCAAGACGATTATATTGGATGTTGTTTTAAGGTATTTAAGGGCTGCAAATAATTTATTTCATCAGCAATCAGTCAAAAACAGGGACGACTTTTTCTTGGTTTCGATTTGGACTTTGAGGAGATTATTCCAATTGATATTTATTGCAACTTCACCATCATCAAAGGATGCTGTAATGTCCCCTTTTTCTAGCTGACATTGTTTGTTGAGGAGTGAGCCTATTATTTTCACCCTCGTAGGCAGACAATTATGGGTAGAGGGTCCTTTATGGCAGTTACCCAGTGGTTAGAGACATCACTTCACTTTTTGATTCAGGTTTGGGCCTTTGCAGATGCTCACAGAGTGGTATTTAGACACTTACTATTTATAGTAAGTCAGGTTGTCAAGAGTTACTATTTTTGGCAGGGCACCTGGTTCAATTGGTTTACTCAAGACTCGACCCAGCTCGGTAGTTGGATGAGCAAATGGAGAATATTTGAGTATTTAATGATGATTAAATAATTATTATTGTGACTTTATATTATAAAGTCAAATAATGATTATATTAATATTTAAATGAAATATTATAAAGTATTAATAGACTTTATAATAAAGGGGGGGATTATTATTATTTAATGAGTATTACTCAAAAGGAAAATACTCCATTTAATGATTATATCTTCCTAAGTTTTGAAAGGTGAAATTAAATATCATTTAATTCATCATTAATATGCTTTTTGGAGGGGGTCGAGCTTCTTGAAGGTATTATAAAGTCTCTCAAGGCAAAAATCAAACTCATGTGATATGATTATTCAACTTTGTTAATTTTTTGAGAGCTTTGGGATTTGAGAGAAACCAAGGGTTTCTGCCAAGTTTCAGAAATCTTTAGGCTATGGAGAACATAAACTCTTCATAGACCAGCGTTCTGAAGTTGTGAGAGATCAGCTTAAGTTTGCTCCTTGTGCTGGCTTCATATAGAGGTCAGAATTGTGTTGAAAGTGAAAGGAATTGAAAAGGGTTTCAAAATAAAGCTTCAAACTACAAAGGAGGTCGATTCAAAGGCTGAAGTCACCTTTCTCGAGATATTTACTTAGGGTCGTACGATTTTAATGATTGTTGGTTCATCAAACAAGTCGTACATTTCCAGCTGTAGGCGTGTGAGTTTGAAGGCATATTCGCCTTGCCTTTTTGGTGATTATTTGTTCCATTTGGGTCGCCTTTCCCTCTAGAGGAATTTGGCGTCAATCTTTAGAAGGAGAACAGTGTTTCCTGTGCAAATTGAAATCTTCATTTGGTTTCTCCATTGCTGCAAATAAAAACCAGCTTCTTTAATTCATTAATCAGTTGCCTTTTTGTATGCATGTGTGCCTTTTTACATTGTAATCATTTAATTGATAAAAGGAAGGAATTTGCAACTTATTGGTATCAAGTGTGCATAGATATTAGCATATTTTGTTGTATTTTCATTATCTAGCACCATTTTGTTTTAAAAACCACCAAAAACATTTTTATGCAAAAATCATTGAAAAACCAAAAACCCTCAAAACTCAGCAAAACTTCATTATTCAACATAAATTGGGGTTTAGAGACACCAGGTCTCTTACAGCCGCTGCTATAAATCAGGTTCTTCTATATTGTTTGCATCTATCACAGCATATAGAATAGTATTAATTGTTGTTGTAGGTGGTCATCTAAATCAGATTGGCATTGTATTTGAATCTCATTTGTAAAGCCAAGAGTCTTGGCTATTTTATCAGCATTATATTATAGTGGACATATCAATAAAGGAGTTTTAAGTTGCATGGAATATGTTCGATGTGATGTTCATTTTAATAGCATTCATAACCAGCATATTAGTTTGCATGCCAATTGTGAGTAAAAATGTCATTTGGCTGTAGGAGTATATTTCTCATGTAGAGTTCATGTATTTGCATCCAAAAAGCCAAAAAGAAATTGCGTTTGCATCTAGTTCATTGCTTAGACATTGTTGAGTTAATTTGCAAGCTTCTAGACATCAATTGAAACCATTACAAGCACATAAGCAAACTGAAAAAACTCAGAAACAGTTAGTAAAGAGATTGTATGAAAAGTGTTGACAATATTCCTTGAGCCTAAATCAGCAAACTAAGGACAGATATTGCAAGGAATACTATTGTGGTGTCGGGATATTTTAAGTGTGAACTTTCCATTTTAGTCTATCTCTCTTCCTTTAGGGTGAAAAACCCTAGACATGTTAGAGGGCTCATAGTAACTAAAATCTTTGTTCTCATTTTGGTGAACCTGGCCATATTCATTGAGTTTAGAGTCAACAAGTTAAGGCCAAGTTTGCAAGGGATATTACATTGGTATCGGAGCGGTTTCCTGCCATCTTGTGTGGGATATTACAGTGGTATTAGTCGAGCCGCAACTTAAATCTTTCTCTCTATTAGCCATCGAGGATAATAGTGTGCAATCTTCCTTTACATTCGTTCAAGCTTAGGTTTTCATCTTTCTATTTTGACTTACAATGAGACTCTTTCTGTCCATTATTTTTGAATGGCAATCTCCGGTTTCGCTTCTCTCTCTATACCGCTTTTCCCTTGTCTAACTCCTCAAATTTTCTCTCTTCCACTCTCCGTTTTTCTCTTTCCTGTCTACATTCAACTCGTAAGGAATCTTGGGTTACATTTCTTCTGTCAAGATGAATGAGGAGCTGAGTCTTTTGTTCGAATCTTCATTTTTCTGGTGGAATTATCCTGATCCTTGTGTAAGCCGTCTCTAGAATTTTCTCTGGCCGGTGGAGACTTTTATGGCAACATCGCCTTGTCTTGCTTATTTGGAGGAAAGAGTGTGGAGCTTCCTCGAGTTTCAACCCTTCTTAATCAAAGCATGTAAAAGAGTCAACATGTCGATAAATTCTTTGCATCGATGATTCTTTATTCATTCTAAAATCTTATGTATAGAAATTAAATTACGTTGTTCTTCTTTGTCTAACTGAAAGTATAATAGAATCGGGTCTTTTACTATCTCTCTAGGTTGGCTGGTAGAAGACTCTACGTAATGAGATCCTGACTAGCTTTATTTTAAATCTTGCAATCGTAATTTCCCTATTGTTATTAATATATCGGATTCAGAAGGTAGACCGAAATATCTGCAACCTCTGTGAATTATCCTACCTGATTATGCCAAATCCTCTTTTCTTTCTTCTTCTCTCTAATTCCTGAGTTGGTCTAGTGCTTTTTCCTAGCCTTTCCCGAGCCTATTATGTGGTGTATAAGAGCTTAAGGTTTGAAAAACCCTCAATAACGATTAAGTCTCTTAATGTATATATATATATATTCTTTCCTTAAACTTCTGCAGCCTATTCGTTTCATTGGACCATGTAAAATATTATGGCCAGATGTTGGATTAAGCCCTTATTGAGAGTATTCTTTTGCAAAGTTAGTTTAATTCTTCCTCCTTAGCCTTCAAAAGAGAACTTAATGCTTATAATTATTGGAAAAGGGAAAATTGTTTAGAGCCTCTTAACCCTTGTTTATCTCTGTAAATCTGAATAGGAAACTTCCTGGAAAACAAGTCTTTCCCTTACCTCTTAATGAGTCTAAGGAAACCGAATGCTCTTAAGATGTGAATTGATAATGAACCAGCACTCTCTCTTTTATTATCTAATATAAATTGCTAAATCTGGAATCGAGAAGAAAGATTTGGAAACATGTCTTGAAAATATAAAACTTGAACCCAAGTGTTATAAATTAAGTCATGGAAATATAAAATCCTATGGTTAAGTTTTAACCTCGATCTAAGAGAAAAATGATAACCAAGCCTGATATAGTAAAATTAGACCTTGAGATAAGTATTATCATGTCGAGCAAGGGTGAGAGTGTTGACGACATAGGAGTGCTAGAAATATTAAAAATCCTTGGCCAAGGTATGATGACAAATAGGCATTAGTCAGCTATCATGAACCAGATATGCTTTTGGTCAGAATGATCCTTCTGGTTAGGAGGTACCTATAGAGGAGGGATCAACCAGCAGTATAGGCTCATGACACCAGGCTCAGAATGGCATGATGATAATTTGATCCTTATTGATTACCCTCATGAAGGGTCGGGTTCTTCAGTTGAAGAAACTCAGGAGACCAGTAGGTCTTGGATGGGCGGAAAAGCCCTTGATAATATGTCCCTTTCTCTCAATGAGAAAGTTGTTCACGCAATAAGGCATGATGATGATCTCATATTGTATTCTTTTCCCTCTCTTGTAATTCCAAGTACATGCCTTGCTTATTTAAGTTAAATATCAATGTTGTAATAAATGTTATTTCCTTTCAATTAATTGTTTATATGTACAAATCTGCAGTTGAATATTTAGACAGTTGTTTGTTTTTTCAACTGAAATGGAAAATCTAAAAGTTAGTTAATGTTCTTTTCTGAATTTAGTTATTTGAAACCAGTTAGTTGTTTCCTTTCAACTAAAACTGAAAGTTTAAGAGTTAGTTGTGAAATTGAATATGTTGTTATTATTTAAAAATTGATTTTCTTTCCATTCAAATTGCAAAGGAAACCTAGCATGAAAACAAGTTTAGTTGAACTTTGGCTGAAACTAGTAGTTCGTTTACATTTTAAACTGTAGAACAAGTAGAGTGTTATAGCCAGCAGTTCTAGAGAGCTTGTACCAATGCAAAATAACATGGCACAGGATTATGAATGGTGTTTCCCATGTAACCAACCTCATAACCAAGCCACATGCTCGAATGGAGTGATCAATCAAGCCCTCATGGCACAAAATAGCATTGTTGTCCCACAAGATACAACACAAGAGACTAGTGGACAGTAGGGTTCTTAGAATGAGTGAGGTACTCCTGATGTTGCTTTGATCAATTGGAAAAATAATGAGTTTTGTGGAGTGAATCAAACACAAGGAAAAAATCAGTCTTACACCTCTATAGCAGCCAATACAAGGTCAAAGAAAAGAGTTGTTGACATAGGACAGTAGGTTGC
>VDFB02224181.1:0-13555 GCA_007258455.2 Sequoia sempervirens
TTACAAGAATAAACTACATCAAAAGTTCTACATTTCATTAGTTTACACCATTTTGAAATTCAAAAGATAAAGACCATTTTTATGTGGTCGAAGTTCAAATTTTTTTTTGTTGTTGGCCAATTCCTTTATAATGTGTGACACATGTTTGTGTTTTTACCCAAATGCATTATAGAAAAATGGCCCCTTGTCATTTTCATGGTCTTTTAGGCCTTTCTCCATAATGTTTGGTGTATTTTTCTTTGATTTATTGATGTAATATGGCTTGAATATGCACATCAAGGTCCTTGAAACTCAAATTATGATGTCTTGTGAAGGT
Source organism: Sequoia sempervirens (assembly GCA_007258455.2). Classification (NCBI taxonomy): domain Eukaryota; kingdom Viridiplantae; phylum Streptophyta; class Pinopsida; order Cupressales; family Cupressaceae; genus Sequoia; species Sequoia sempervirens. The sequence continues at coordinate 317 of VDFB02224181.1, forward strand.
GTTGTAAAATAGTTCTACACTTTGCTAGGATCTATTCATTACAATTGAGGAAAAAAATCACCTTTTCATCCCTAAATAATTCCTATTTTGAAGTGTTGTAAAGTCTTGTAACAAGATTTCACACTTCTCTAGGCATAATTTCACTATTTACACCTTTCTTATACTTTATTTGACCCCTTTATACCTTTATATGGATTAATTAAGTGTGTTTTTGAATGTAAACTAGACAAATACCATTAAATGTGACTTAATTCTTGACTCCCACTTTCAAGCTTCATGTGGGACCCATTCGCCCGGGGTGGCAAATGAGTCCCCCTTGGCTCCAAATTTAAAATGTTTCAAATTTCCTTTCAATTTTTTATTCAAAATTACTTGACGTCGGCCTGTGATTGGATATCAAAGGGTTACTAAGGAACAATTGTGTATAAATAAGTGTTTTTACATCCATTCTAACCCCCATTCATTCAAGCATTCATCAAGTTCACTTATTCACTCATTCAAGTATTCAATCACTTTGCATCACTTAATCAAGCATCAATCAGGCATTCAAGAGCAACCATTGACATATCTTTATATTTTCTTCAACAAGGGTTTCATAAGTTGATAGCATTTTCATGTTATTTGTTTGTCATCCTTCTTTATTTCTTTATTTCATTAATGGTTTAATTACCAAAGTGGGATTTGACCAAGGCAAATCCTTATAACCTAACCCTTAACCATTTTTCCCCTATCACATGTCTATTTGTAGACTTGCGTATGTAGATTTGACAAGTATTTAGGTGTTGAAGAGTGGTCAACAAGTCAAAAATGTGCTTCAACTCAAATCAACCTCATCTCAAGCTTGGAGAAGACTTTTTGTCCATTTTTTGTAGAATTGACTTCAACAACCCGACAAGCAGACAATCTCAAATTTGGTGCTACAAAATTGTCCCCTAATTTCTTAGAATTTTGGGAGAGGACTGATTCACCATCAGTGTCGAATGAGTCCCACCTTAAGTCTGAAAATATAAGTTTTGTTAGATTTTGGATCTTGACAATCAGAAACCTATTCCCAACAGTTTTCATCAAAAGTAGGACCAATTCGCCATTAGTGGCAAATGAGTCCTCCTAGTTATTTTATGTGACTTCAGATAGCATTCAAGTGGTTCTAGATTCTCAAATCTTTTCCTAGGTGCACTCTGATTTACCCCTTTTCTATCATGTTTTATATTTGTTCATTTGTACTTCATTATTTGCATATCACATTGTGTTTTCCAACATTGCATAAATCATAGGTTTTGCATACATAATCATTCAATTAGTTCATATAGCTACATTTAGATCATCTCATTTAGTCTTAATAACATCATACATTGCATAATTTGAATGAACCTAGCTAGCATTTTTGGCCTACCTCTCCTTTTAGGTGAAAAACCTTAGAAGAGTTAGAGAGTCTTTTGGTGCCAAAAATGTATGGTTCATAATTACATTGCATGTTGTTCACTATGATCATTTGTCTATTCCATAAGTCAGATTCCTAAATAATGATTCTCCTTTATTGTTCACAACTCTTCCAAAACATAAATTTTATTCACATTAGAAGACTTAAAATTCATTGCAAACAAATGAGAACAATGATACAAGAATTTGACCTTCTAGTTCCTTGTTCAACAACCAAGTATATTTGCACCAGTATAGACATTTTCCTCTAACTCCAATTGTAAGCAATGGTTCTTGTTACACAGAGAAAAGAGACAAATTAACACAATAAACCACATGTAATACACCATCCATAAACTTGACCAAACAAACAAAACTAAAATTTCCAAAAACATAGACCAACATGATAATTTTTGCAAACATTCCCCGTTAACCCTTGCAACAACAACCAAGTATCATAAATACAGAAAGAAGCCACTCACTAGTAGTAAACTAGCCCAGAATAACAAAGATCCATGAACCGAACACAATTCTTAAAACATAAAATATTTAGAAGAAACAACAAACAAACAAGAATAATCCCAAATAAAACCCAGTACTTGCATCTGATTTCATGAACTAACTATGCATATAAACAAGAAAAAAATTCACCAGTTGCACACCGTTCCTATGGCTCCTCCCTCAATCAAGCATTGCATAGAATGATAAACATCAAAGACAATAACCAACATCAAAAAACAGACAAGCTTCTCAACAAACAATAAAAAATAAAAAGGAAAAACTAGCCCTCCAACACATGTCACACAATTTTCTTTCTGACCTTTGCTCACATGCTACCACAACAATAAACACATAGTTAATGCATTCAAATTTTACAGAATAATAGACATGCAAAACCGGAAGTGACAGCCAACAAAAACCACAAGATTTTGAACAAATGACAAACAAACAAGAATAAGCACATACAAAACCCAACACTCACCTAAAATTTCATGAACTAACTATGCATTCACTTCATCTGTACTGGCATGAAAAACCACAACCAAAAGCTAGCAATACACAAGCTTTTAAACAAACAACAATAAGCACAAATAAAACCCAATACTCACATAAGATTTTGTGAACTAACTATGCACTCATTGCTTCTATACTCACCAGGCCTTCACCACATCTCGTACGCTTTTCTTTCCAAGCATTACTGATACCCTACTACCCACACAAGCAATAAACACATAATTAATGCATTCACTTTCCTGTTATTCCCTGTCATGCATATGTAATCCACTATGCCCATTCACACCATTACACCTTGTAACAACAAGCAATACTTCTAGGACCATCAAGTGTCAAAAACACATAGCCAAACCATTCAACACCAATGCACTTTTGCACAATAAAAAACATGCAAAATCACAACCAATAGCTAAAAAACCTACAAGCTTTTCAAGAAACCATAAAAAAAAAACAATAAACACAAAGAAAACCGAACACTCACCTAAGATTTCATGAATTGACCATGCATTTATTGCACATATACCCACATGCAAAAATGCAGCAAAAAACCACAAAACTGATAATCTTTCCAACAAACAATAATAAAAGAAGAATACACAAAATCAAAATCTACCACTCGCCCAAGATTTCATGAACTAGTTTTCTATTTAGTGCATATGCACCCACAGACATATCAAGTGTCACAAATACACAACCCAACCATTCACCAACAGTGCATTTTTACAGAATAACAAACATAGCTAAAAAACTGACAAGATATTCAACAAACTACACACAATCGATAATAAGCACAAAAAAACCTAGCACTCACCTAAGAATTCATAAATTAACTATGCATTCATTGCATGTGTACCCACATGAAAAAAAACAATGAAGAGCTAAAATACCCACAAGCTTTCCAACAAACGATAGTCAAACAAGAGTAAGCACAAGCAAAACCAAGAACCCCACCAAAATATCATGAGTTAACTATGTGTTCACTATATATGTACCCACATTACACAAGACATTACCAAAAGCCTTCAGTTTTTCCTATGACACTTCGAGTTATTAAGTATAAAAAATAAATAGGCACACTACTCACTAGTTGCACACTATTACCATTGCACAGAATGACAAATGTTGAACATGACAACCCACAGCCACAAACATACAAGCTTCTCAACAAACAATAAACAAACAACATGCAAATTAACCAAGCATTCTCTACTTATCTTCGCACGAGATGTATAACACATATCATGAGGTTTGCATTTAATTCATTAAACATGCATTCACTACTTTAGTACTAGCTCACCGCGAAAGCTGACAATAATTTTTTTCCAACAATTTATAATGTTCCCATATTTTCCTAATTTACTTAATGCTAAACGAGGAAAAATAAGAAATTGACCTACTCAAACCAATAGAAAAAGAGATAAACCATAATTTTCAAGCGACAAAAATATGTGCTAAAATCCAGACTATAGGAAAAAGTCAAAAATATTTTAAACAACACAACCTCATTGGTTGAGCGACTAGTGAAAAGGAATCAATTGCAATAGTAAACTTGCCTATCAGTAGGAACTAAAAAAAAATCAACCTACTCAAACCAATAGAAAAAGAGATAAACCATAATTTTCAAGTGCCAAAAATATGCGCTAAAATCCAAACTATAGGAAAAAGTTGAAAATATTTTAAACAACACAACTCATTGGCCAAGTGACTAGTGAAAAATCAAATGCATTGATTGCAATAGAAAACCTGCCTATTGGCAGGAACTGATAATGATCTTAGAGAAACTTCATATCTTATAGAAAATTTTCATATGTTCATTTTATTGTCCATTATAATTTAATTTAATGATATTTTTTATTATTTTTATTAGATATAATGATTTAAAAAATATTTTATTTATTTTTTGATATAATATAATTTTTATTTAGAAGAATTATTATACATGTATTAAGAGTTAAGTGTTATACTGTCTTTAAAGAAAACATGATTAATAGATTGCCAAAATACCTCAACATTTCAAAATTATTTCGAAAGATAATTATGTTACTATGTTACAATGTTATTTTAATCTTAATTCATAAAATAATTATCTTATTTCTACTTTAGTGTTTATGTGTAGTATCACCTAGATATTATACCCATTAATCAACCATTAATAGAGTTTTTTATTGATATAATAGAGACTTGATTTAATCACATGCTCTATCTTAAAAGATGACTAGACAAAAAATGGTGCCTTAAATCTCATTAAATCTTAGAAAAATATTTTAAAACTTGAATGAATAGATGTCCCAACAAAAGGTGTCTATGACATGAGATTGAATTATTTCATTATTGGTATTACGTTAGAATCTTTTAAAACTCAAATAGCTATCTTACCATTCCACTATCATTTATGTTAGATTGATGTGGAGCTAATATATATTGTAACACTAAAATGTACATTTTCCATGGACTTACATAATAATTCTAAAATTAATTATGAAAGAAATAATGTTATGTTTTTGAATATAGATTTAATATACAATGACTTGAAGATTTCACTACAATCAATATAAATTATTAACATTTATGAAAATTATATTAACAAAAGAACATTAAATAGAGAAGCTTATATCATTGTTCTAGACATTTATATCTCTAAATAAAAAGACATTACAAGATCGAGGAACATGATGTCTAGTTTCTAGAGGAATCACTCCACCAATATCACAAAGGTAAATTGATATAGTGTCTTTACTACACTATCAATATTTTTTGAAATGGTTGAGGTTGTTCTTTGTCACTTTATCAATTATAAGATTAGGTATTTATGGTCTTTTTGCAATTAGTAATACCAATTATGATGAAATTTTATGAATATATTGTTGAAAAATACATATAATTCCTAGTAAAGAAAAAAAATTGTATATAAGTATAAACTATAAACATAGTTTCCACTTTCTTCTAAAATTTATTAACATGATAAGCATAAATTTGTGTGTATCATTTATACGAAATTAGACAACAAAATAAAAATTACATAATACATAATAGCAGGATAATTCCCATTAGAATTATCTGTCACTCTTTTTTGAAAACCCCGACCCCTTAACAAATTCCATTAAATCGTTCCTAATTCCCTGTTCAAATATCCTACAAACCATTATTACAATTTCGTGTTCAGCAAGAATACCGGACATTTTATTCACTTTGATATGATGGGTACCTTCCACTTGGATAGATATCCAAGTATTGTCCGGCCATACCCATCTCCACCGCCATAAAAGACTTGACTGATAGAGAAAAAATGCACATTTGATTCCCTTAAATCATTTCTGATTCCCTACTCAAATATCCTTTTATTCAATTTCATTTTCGTCAAACATGGAACAATTTTTATTCACTTTGATACGATAGGTCTTTTCCACTTAGACTGATACCCAAGTATTTTTTCAAGCCATGCAGAAAAGACTTGACTTATTTACAGTCATACGTTTGTTCTATCATAAAAGTCTGAGTGGCATACATATTCATAGCTATCAGTCAATATTGGAGAAAATTGCACATTTAATGGATTGGGCACTAACTTTACACCCCCAACAAAACGCCATTTATTCGTTTTAAATGGCCAATATTTCATGTTTTATAATTTTTTTAATTTGTGCACAATGGCGATTATGAGCGTTTTTCTAATTGTTATGATAGTTTTTCTTGAATCGTTGTAGCCCTCACCATGCAGGTAGCCACTCTTTTTAGTCATGACTCTAGTCTTCTGGGCTATTAGTTTTCTCTAGTAGCTTTTGAAAATTGGCTAGTGCCTCATTTTATTCGACCATTTCCTTGCCACAAAGTTGGTTTGTAGGGTTTATTTGATGGTTTATAGTGAGACCTACATTTTTTCTGCACATGCATGGGCGGACTTTGCATATGCACATGCAACTTCATGTTGAATTGAGTGGTCTTCTAGCTCTTTAGTGATTTTTTAGCACTCTGGCAGTTCATCTACTATAGTTTGGTGAGGTCTTTCTTTGGAGTTCCTTGGCCATTACAATGGTTTAACACTCAAGGATAGTGTTATTCAAGCAACAGAAGTTTTAAAATCAACTTTTTTTTTTTAAAAGTTATTTTTAGTAGTTTGGTGTTTTTTCATCACTTTTAGCTATTTCGCAATGTCTTTTTGGTGTTTTTTTTTTGCTTTTAATAATTTCTACATGTAAGGAATTTTTCAGAAATTTATTGGAATTTTTGTGTTTTTATGTGTGGTTTCGCATTTTGAATGGTGAGTTTAGTTTTGGGTTGAACAATTTCCCAATTTTTAGGGCTATTTTTAGGCAAACTAGTATTTTACTAAATTGCATGCAAAAAAAAATATCATCATTGGCAACACATTCTATTTTTTGATATTACCATGATATCGCACTGATCTCATCTCATATGTATGACAATAGCCACATGCCCCACACCCTAGTTTTACCATAAATTAATCGTTTTTCCTTTTAGCATAAGTTGGGCATATAAGATTAAAATTTTACAACTGAGATATTATCAAAAATATAGTTTTGAGCACTTTCTAAAGGTCTAGGCATTTTTCTTAGATTTTTTGCTGGTATATTTTATTAATTAGATCTATTTTTTTGGTTCTTAAGCTTACACCATTTGTTTAGTTTCTCTATTTCTTGCAATACTTGTCAATTTCGAAAGGTATTCTAGAGCTCTTCATAGCTATTCATGTATTTTTTCAAGATTTTTCTCTAAGTACCTATTATTCAATTTGCCATTTTTTCACATTTTGGTTGATTACTTGGGTGTCCTGGCACATAGAAACATTATGTTTGCATAAGATGACATTTTTTGAGTCATTCTTTATGTATTTCTAGCATGTTATCCTTTTTTGCATTGTATGGATATTTTGAATTCACTTTTTCATTTATAGATGCACCGAGAAAAAGTCTCACTCTTGTGTGTGATTTTTAGAGATTTCATACATCATTTTATTCCATATTTTGTACTTGCACTACTTTATAAAGTGTGATGGAGGGTTTAATGTGTTCACTTTCTTATTTTCAGTCACAACCTTATGTACCTTCATGCACACAATTTTTGGATTTCATACCCTTTTTTAGTTGCACTACTATCTTGTGCACATTGATTTTGTGTTTCTTCTTCTTCTTCATGCACTATATTGTGACACACAATTTGAGTGGGATTTTCATCTCTATCCCTTGTCAGCATTATGGGATAGGGTTTTATACTATTGGTGCTAATGCTTCCTTGGTTTTTATTTGGAGTGAATTATTTATCTATTAATTGTCCATATGTATTAGGCAGATGCAAGTCGCTAGTTACCCATGCATTTTGATGATATGTAACACTTACCATATTGAAACTCTTGCATTCATTTTTTATGGAGGAAACCTCCATCCTCAATTAATTAATTTCTTTAGATTATTGAAACCTATATTTTTGACTTGTAGTTTTCTTGTGTAAATTGAGTAGAGTTGTTCCAAGGTCGTTATTGTGAATTGATGTGCCATGTGTATCTTGGGATGTTAGATGATAACCTTTGTTTTTCATTTGATTACTTTTTGAGTAGTTTAATTAAGATCACTCATGTATTATTTTTTCTTGTTGGTCTTGATAATAGTCCTAATTTTATAGGAGGTTATTTAGTTTTGGCACTATCAAAATCATATTTTGATAGTTGTTTGCAACTTCTTCATGCTTCATTCATTTTCTTTATGTTCCTATTCTTTTTGAGACATTGTTTTGGAGGTTTCTTAGTCCTTCACTTGTATTTCTCTCTTTTGGAGAGGATTTTTTCCCATTAATTTTCTCCTTTTTCCTTGGTTATTAGAGATCTTTTTATTTACACATGGGTACCTCATCTAGCCTAGTTGCCTTGAGCCATCTTTTGTATTTTTTGCATTCATCATTTAGAGGTTTTAGCTACTCCCTAAGTTGAACTTAAGGTCGGGTGTTAGAGGAAAAGATTATTTACCTAATTAATTATTTAATTCCTTAGGTCCCTTTTGACTCTACCTAATTAAGCTTGCTTAGGTCATGTATTTTTTTGTGTCTCAAGTAATATGATAGGAGCACATGTCATGATCTAGTTTTATCCTCACCTAAGGTTTCTCTAGGGTTTATTTTTCTTATATGATGATTATTTATTGTGGTCCATTATTGTAATACACATAGTGATTCATTTTTTTTCTAGATCAATTAGATCATGGCCTAAATAACTTTTCTTTTGTCTCCTTTTCCACACATGTGTAGCATAAAAATATGTCACCCTTGAAAATTTCACACTAGGTTTAGCTCTCCCTTTGTGCTTGGACCTAATTATGCATTAATTACCCATTTTTCAAATATATTTAGAAAATCAAACATCGATAATGAAATTATGCATTCAATATTTTTCCCTCGACACTTTTGGCCCCGAAAGAAGATGAGTCTAGCCTAGGGCATGCCACATCCTAGACCACCTCTTTTGGCTCCAAATTTGAATATGATGGTGTCGGTAATTTATGATTTTAATTTCTAATTTCATTTGTCGGTCATCAATATTTGATTTTTGAGAAATTAGAATAATTGCATATAAATACAAGGTATTTTCACCATTTAAAATCCTAGAAAATCTATTGAGAAAATTGAAGATCCTAAGTCAGTAAAGGGTGGTCAAGGGTAAAATTAGCAACATTATTACAATACTTTCATTAATCAACTTTAAGTTTGTAAGACATCAAGAAGAATGAAGCAATTTATGTGGAAGTAGCTATTATGATCAATCATTTAACAAAAATTGCTTTCCACAATTCATAGTATAATTGCTTGAGGTTTTCTAGATTTGATTGTGTAATATTTTTTTGCATCAAAAAAATATTACACAATCAAATTCAAAAACCCTCAAGCAATGATCAATTATGCCAAATCATGAAGATGTATTGAGTTATCTACTACATGCTAGCTTCAACAATCTATTGTGTATGTGAGTTAATATTTTGTCATTCTATCACACAATAAAGACATCCATCAATCAACTTGTGTGTGGAATCTCTTCTTCAAGTGTTTTCACATCTAGGTAACATTATCATTTGTTATTTATCAATTTAAGTCAATTATAGTTATTTTGGCCTCTGTCTAGCCTAGTGCATGCCATCTTGATCATCATCAATTATTATACATGGAGGTAGAAATACCAACATGGGGTTTGACTTAGGCAAGCCCCTATATAGTACAATTTTTTTCCCTATTTTCCTCTATGTGGGTTAGATCTAAATATTTCAGTAGGTGACAATCTCAAAAAATAGTGCAAACCTTAATCCACATCTTGAGAATTTCTAATCCGAAAAAGAAAGAGTTAAATCTAGGGAACCCATGCCCTAGACTAGCTAGTTCAAGCTCAAATTTACAATGTAGGTTCCTCTTTGTGTCTCAAACTCATATCTGAAGTTGTACTATAACTTCTCATTTTCATTTGTGTGATAAATTATATTTTTAGATCTAGGGCTACACATCAAATAGGCTTATCAAATCACACATCAATTTTATCATCATCACAACCCTAATAAACATAAACTCTAGGATTTTATATCTCCCTTGTGGAATCAAGTCAATCATCAAACCCTAGTTAATTTATGTTTAATGTTGAGTCAAGTGAAATGGAGATAGTGTTAGTTATCCTAATTGGATCTAGGATCACTTTTTCCACCTCAACAATATGTGTTTGATTATAGGTGATCCTTGGGATTTTTAGGGTTGAGGAATCAAATCCATAAATTTGACATTATTCTAGAGTGGTTAAGAAGTCATATATTTAGATATCATTTATAATGTACTACATATTGAATCAACTGATTTTTCACTAGGACAATCAAATAGAGGTTTGTCATTTTTTGAGCACTTGTAGAAGCCTAACATTTGTAGTGTGACACTCTAAATGCTCAAGTGATTTGATGGGAAAAATTGTGTGAGCATATGTTTGATGAAATCAATATGATGGTATGGATCATTATGAAATTTCATGCTTCTTGATAGAAATTTATAGTTATTTTAAAAGTTTGGACACTAATGGAGATAGGTACAAATATTATCTTCTTGTTCGAGGGCATGGTTGATACACATGTAGGAATATGACTCTCATTTCAATGATATATGAGAACTAGTATACTAATGGTAATGCCCCGTCTTAATAACCTAAGAATGTTGCAAAGGTGATATAAAGGTGTAATAATTTTTTTTTTTAAGTATTAATATTAATTTAATTAATTGCATACATTCTTAGGTTAAGACGTTACACTACTTTGAGTTTTCCATAAGTGACTAAGTATTTCGCATTGCACATTTAATTAACATAAAGTAAACATTGCATAATAATAAATTTTCCATTCAAGATATAATAAAGTACAAACATGTTTTCCATACATTGCATTGATATGATATTACATTACTCATCCATCTGATGAGGTAGTTCAAATAATAGATACATTTACAATTACATTGATCACCTCTTATACAATTGAGGGATGTTTTCAAATACATGTTTACAATATACAATGATGAAAGTATAGAAGAAATCCATGTGCGAGCTCTCCATCCATGAAGCTCTCAATGCTACGAATCAAGCTGGGGACCCAACGAGTAAGGTGCACGTTCCACCCAACCATGTGGTACCCGTAGGTCCACCCCATGCTAGGAGATAGTAATAAGGTTACCTAGACCTAATCTACTAACCCTAGACACTAGTACTAACAATCTATTGGTTACATTACTTCCAGATTTTGACAATAGATTGAACATATAAGGTTAACTTGTTATTCTAGGTGGAGTCATCACAACGATGCAAAGGTTACCCTGGTGTTTCTTCCTAGGTTCTGGCCCCCAATCCTTGGGTTACCCTGGTAACCTCTTACGAAACCCGGCCCCTATTGCATACTATTGCGGAATCGAATGTCTTTTAAAGGAACATGACATTGATTTGCCATTCCAGGCCTTCTCAACTTATACTCATGACTGTAGTAGCTCAAGAGTCATAAGAGAGGCATGCACATCTTGTTAAAAGTTTTAAATCTAACTACTATGTCATTTAATTATCAGTGACTTAGTTAACTATTTGTAAGTTACCCTGACACCACTTTGTGTGTCGGCCCTTACAAACAGCCACTCCCCTAAACATAACATGGGTTTCTAAGTTTTCCTGACTAGGGTTTACCAAGTGCACAAATTACGACTCACAATAACAAATAATCCATAACAGTATCAAACACCATGTTTAACTCTTGTACAACCCAAGTCAATTTAAATAAATACTTTTGAAAGAATAATACCCCCTTTCTACACAATTTATTCTAGAAGACTTGAACAATTATAACTTTCTTATTTTGCCCAGAAAAACACAATAAAGCAAATCAAGGAAATTGAATATCTATAATTCGGATATACTAAATCCTCTCAAGCAAAAGACTAAAAATATCAGAATTATTCATCTACAAATTAGTTCATTTTCCATTCAATACAAAAATTAGATCTACAATTTGCCCAATTTCCCAATCATATATCATAATGAAAACTATATAACTTCAAAATAACAATCTATTTTTAGTTCTAGTACCTAGATCATGATAATTAATCATCAAAATATCTAAATTAATTCTTTTAAATATCCTTTTAAATTTTATTTGTAATAAAAATAATAATAACATTTAATTTAATATAATTTAATATATATATATATATTAAATAAATATATAAAAATATATATTTTATTTTGGAATTCGCATTTTATTCAATTCGAATTTAATGCATATAAAATCCGCATATGTTTGAAGCGAAATTAATAAAACGCATAAAATTCTATTTTTTCTTTATTCTTTGATTTACACTTCATATAAGGTAAACTTTAGCCCCGCGGGCCTCCCTATGGAGGCCGATATTAGGGTTAAGCCCGGCTGACCTAAAATTTGTGCATAATATACTTATTCTGGCATGTGGCTGTGGAAAGGAGGTTATTACTCCCAAATTTATTATATATTTTTTTAAATTTAACAAAAAAAAATAAACCACATAAAAAAGAATTAGGTAAGCTTTGGTTCATCCAGAGCCTTTTAAGAGATTAAGCCTATATGGCACTTTCGAGGTTTAAATAAAATTTTCCACATAATTTTTTTAAAACAAATCTCAACCTAATAAATATATAAAATATATATAAATATAAAGAGATTAATCAATTTTAAGATATCTGAGAATGAGAGTTATTTTACATTAGAGTTTTCAACAAGGAACATAATAGTATTTTATTCTGCTCTGACAAATTCTTAATAATAAAATCATCTGAGAATTAAATTTCTTTCCAAATTACATAATCCCTAAATTTTAATCAGATTCAACAAAGAATAAATACAAAAAATCCTTCCCAATAATATATTCCCAAAAATCAATTTTCTTTTTCAGCAAGATTTTCAAAGATTTTATTTTCATAAATAAAATAAAATTTTACATTTTAATAGATCTTTCTTTTATTGTTTCTTTTGTTCTTGTTTTCTTGAAATTCTCACAATTAACAAACTAAAGATTTTAGAGAAAGTTTTCAAAGAAATACAAGAATTTATCAATAAAGAAAGATTCTTTTTCTAGAACAAACATAAATTACTAGGAAAATACCTGTGAATAGGAGATCTTGTTTATTGGAAAGAATCTTGCCTGGAGAATGCAAACTTCCAATTCTTTCTTCAAAGTACCAAATCAAATGAAAGCTTTGACAAACCACCAAGAATCCTCCAAAGGATCTTTCAATTCCAAAATCAACCAAAATAAAAGAGAGATAACAAC